>JAGFZM010003276.1:0-10534 GCA_017657215.1 Limnothrissa miodon
GAGCATGTCATGCGATCACCATCCATTGACTGCTATGCCTCTGTGTGCTCTAAGAGGCACGGGTCCCCGCTCTGCAGTCCCCAGCTCGGAGCGTTCCCCCACGCTTCGGCGGTCCTCTCTGATCTCACCCCCTCACGGGGTGCTGAGTTTGCCTTGTTCACAAGCACTCCGCACACACACTATCGCCCCTCTGGGGCAATGTTTCACAATGAGCCCCGGCCCAGGCCGGAGGACGCTCTCTGTTCTGTCAGCGCTGTCGCGCACTGGGGCACCGACTTGGTCTCCGCCGCGCGTTCAGCTTACTCACGCCGTGCGCTATGCGCCTTGCGTGATGTCACGCCTCGACCTAATGTCACAGTCTCCGCGTCTTTTGTCTCTCTCGCCTCCGAGCAGTGGGCATGCAACGCATCAGAGTCATTCACGGACGAGAAGCCCTCCCCGTCCTCTCTCGCCGCTTCTGTCGGTCGATTTATCGCCCAGATACGAGCAGAACTGTCTGCCCAGTCTGACACGTCTGCCATTGGCCAGACGGGAAACTTCTCCCCCCTCTTCGAGGTCGTCACTGACGCGCACTCCAGGTCGGCCGCCCCACCGGGCGTCGCAGGTGAGGTGCGCGGCTCACCGACCACCAACCTTGCTGACACGTGCTCTAGGTCAGCCGCCCCACGGGGCGTCGCAAGTGAAGTGCGCAGCTCACCGGCATCGGATATCGCTGATGTGCACGCCAGGTCGGCCGCCCCACGGGCCGTCGCGAGTGATGTGCACGGCTCGTCAGCCACGCGTGAGCGCCCAGGGGTCTCACACACGGCTAACTTGCCCTCAGCCCCCACGCTACGTCGTGTCTCTACCCTGTCAGTCGGACGCTCTTCAGCTCCGCGGACAGCCTCAGTCTTCGACCTCGGCCCCCCCAGTGCCACTCGGAGACAGCATAGCACTTCGTTTATCCTTGCTGCCTCCTCATTCCGCCGCTCTGCTCAGGCAGAATTGGGCGATGTGCACAACGTCACGTTGGGTTCTTTCAACAGTGTTGAAGGGCTATCAACTGCAGTTCAGGTGGCCACCCCCGCCCTTCAGAGGTGTCATGGAGTCAGTGGTGCCCCCCTCCAGGGCCCCTGCTCTCAGACAGGAGCTTTGCGATCTCTTGAGAAAGGGCGCTATTCAGCGCGTAGATCCAACGCTCGCGCGCGCAGGTCGTTACAGTACGTACTTCCTTGTGCCCAAGAAGTCGGGCGCTTTTCGCCCTATTCTAGACCTCAGAGCGCTCAATGCCTCGCTCAAACCTCTCACCTTTCGCATGCTCACGGGGCGTATGGTGGCGGAGTCAGTCCGCCAGGGAGATTACATGGTCACCATAGACCTTCAGGACGCCTATTTTTACATAGGTATAGTCCCGAGGCACAGGCGTTTTCTAAGCTTCGCCTTCGAGGGCAGAGCTTACGAGTACTCAGCCCTCCCTTTCAGTCTGTCTCTAGCACCTCGGTGCTTCACCAAGTGCGTGGAGGCGGCGATCGCTCCTCTCCTGGGCCTCCCACCACTTCCTGTCGATCAGGGCGTCGCACTTGCCAGGTGTGCGCAACACAGGCGCGGACCTCCTCTCCAGGGGTGTTCCGCGTGCAACCGACTGGCGCCTCTGCCCAGCCGTGGTGCACAGCCTCTGGTCCCGCTTCGGGCGGGCACGAGTCGATCTTTTCGCCTCGAGAGAGAACGCTCACTGTCCAGCGTGGTTTTCGCTGGAGCGAGATGCGCCGCTAGGGTCAGACACGCTGGCACACCCGTGGCCGCACGGTCTGCTCTACGCTTTTCCCCCCCTTCCTCTGATGCGTCAGGTGTTGGCCAGGATCAGAGCGGGGGCTCACAGGGTGATTCTGATCGCCCCCAATTGGGCATCTCAGAGCTGGTTCTCAGATCTGGTCTCACTGTTGGACGGCCAGCCGTGGACCCTCCCTCTGAGGAGGGATCTCCTATCGCAGGCTCACGGGTGGCTGTGGCACCCCAAGCCGGAAGCGTGGAGACTGACGGCTTGGCCCCTGAACGGGCACGTCTCCTAGAGAGCGGCCTGTCAGGCGCAGTTATAGAGACTGTTCAGGCTGCTGGAGCTACATCCACTAGGTCGTTGTATACACTGAAGTGGCGTGTATTCAGCACGTGGTGCAGAGACAGAGGCTGTGATCCTCTAGTCTGCCCTATTGGCGAGGTGCTTGCTTTTCTGCAGCACCTGTTTGATCAGGGTCGTACACCCTCTACTCTGAAGGTGTACCTCGCAGCTATTTCAGCATGCCATGTTGGCTATGCTGGCGTTTCCCCAGGCGCTCACCCCCTTGCGTCGCGCTTCATGAAGGGCGTCAGGCGGCTTCGCCCCTCTTCCACACGTTCGGTCCCTACTTGGGACCTGGCCACTGTCCTACGCGGACTGGCTCTTACGCCCTTTGACCCTCTGTTGAGTGCCAGTCTAAAGATGCTTTCCCTTAAGACTGCGCTTCTTCACCTTCGCGCGTTTTTACGCATTGGACGTCACCAGGCCGGGTGTAGCGGGGTGTAGCAGGGTGTAGTGTTCTCTCTGGGCCTGGCGGCGGTCCCATGGGTCTTCCCACCTCGGGCTTCTCGGTGTAGGGCTCTTGAGGCTTGGTTGTAGTGATCCACTCGTACGTTTTGGCTTCGAAACGAAAGAGAACATTACGGATACTAACGTATCCTCGGTTCTCTGAGTGAGAAGCCGAAACGTACGCTTCGGGCCTCAAGTCGCCAACGCTGGCGAGCTTGGCAAAGAGGACCTGAAGCGTAAGCGCAGTCAATATATAGACTTTCTGACGTCACGCAGGGCTGTCTGAGTAGTTGCCTGCGCGCGTCAGAGCGCTTACTGACCTTTTTTCAAAGGGTTGGTTAAAATTGACTTCAGAAAAGTAGGAGATGATAGGCATCATCCACTCATACGTTTCGGCTTCTCACTCAGAGAACCGAGGATACGTTAGTTTCCGAAACGTTTCTGCATGGTAGCTTCAGCTCAGAAGCGGGAAAATCAGATCACATTCAATGGCTAAATAAGACATAAAACCAGAAACAAATTCAAACATTGACTGGATAATTTAATACTGAGCAGTGTGAGATTGTTGTTAGATTCCTTAAACAAATAAACTTTTTTTTTTTTTACGATAACAGTGAAAAAACACACCGAAGCCCCAATTCATTCAGGTTAAGACATCCATTTAGGTTAGCAACACTTGGCTTCTCCTCCAGTGTCCCACTCAACCTTATATGGATGTTTTAAATAAATCTAGCTTTGCTGCGTTTACATGCGTTTGGCCCTGAGGTCAGGTCACACCCAAATTATTGTGTAAATCCCCCCCCCCCCCCCCAAGCTACGGCTTCAGAGTACAGGAACAAGGGAGGACGGTGGAGAGACAAATGGTTGTTGAGTTTGATAGACATGTGACCATTCAATCATTTTGATGGGTAGCTTAAAATAATTGGATGGTGTTTTCTTAGTCCTGTTTGTACAACAGGTGACATTTTTTTATTTCAGTATTTGAGCATTTCATTAATTGGTTACAACTGATGAGTGAGGACGATTTAAGAGATGCAGTAAAAAGTGATCCCACCTTTAATAATCAAGCCTCATAGAGGTAGTCTTAAAAAGAATACCATAGACTTCTGTAGAAAATAAAAATTACGTTGCTGTGTTCCATAACATAAACTGCGCAAACAGAGACGGTCAGGGTGCTGTGAACATTGGTGAGAACATTTATTAGTTGGTTGCAACAACATTACGCACTACGGACTATGGGAGAAGTCCGGAGGACGCAGCATCAAGGTTCCACCTAGGTGATTACCTCTGAACTGGCCTCCCGAGCTGTGATACAGAAGCGTATTTAAGGCTAATTTCCCTTTCATCATTGCTGTTGGTGTGTATTGCCTTTAATTAACAACTCGTCTCTCAGATCAAATGGTCTTCGCAGATCCTGTACTGCAAACAGTGGTTGCATGAATATTAAGTGGTCTTCAACACTTGAAGGCTTGCCCTCCCCAAACGGCTTGATCTCATTACATACCATGTGGAACCTTACTGAAGATATCCGTCATAATTTCACAAATAACAATACTCACATACAACCAATATATAATATCATAAATTTGTACACTTCCATAGAGGGAGAGAGCGCGAAAGTGGAATTATGTGCAGAATGAGGGGGAGGGGAAAAAGGCAACCTGGAACCTGACAAAAATTCAGAGCACTTGTAAAGCAGCAGGTAGCTTTAAAAAGTTCTTAATGTCTGTCTTTTTGAAGTTTGACAGTTCAAATGCACACAGTGATTTAGTTAAGACCCTGAGGCCAGGGCATCTGAGGTTGTCATGAACCGAGTGTGTAATATATAGGCACATGAGCGGTGGTTGTAAACAACATGTGTGCTGACATCCTGTTCATTGATGTAGTGAAAAATAAGCTAACTGTATATCCACCAGTATCCCGACACTTAACGCACTGTAGCCAAATCTCACATATATAGCTGCCACCAGAAGCCACCATATTTCACCATTTAACCTCTCTTCTACAGTGAGACTGGGCGAGATGGCCTGTGCTTATTACTGTGCGTTGCTCTGTGCAAATAAGGGGCTCCCAGTGGGGGGTTACACTGTGTTATTACCTCCAGTGATTAGATCAGGGTTAATGGAGCCTGTCGAGCCGATTGAGAACACAGAGTCCCGCTTTGCTTTCATCACAGGCTCTTTTGCTCAGCCATCGTTTTACTGTCCCTCTCGTCCACTTTCTCTTTGTTTCCCTTTATTTCCTTTAGACTCTTTCCCTTTAGGATTTCTGCCCGCAATTTAGGCCCATTTCTCATAGCATTTCATCATTCAAATTTCTCTCACTTTATACTTCTATCTCTCTCTCTCTCTCTCTCTCTCTCTCTCTCTCTCTAATCCTGTCTATATGTTATTTTCCCATGAAGCCTTTGTGTTGCTTTTTTCCATTGGTTGTCTTGTGTCCCTCACCTGAGACTGACTTTATCACAGCTCGACATTCTGAGGTTCCATGACATCATGGGGTGGTAAACCGAGCATTCTACCATTGAAATGCATTGAATTTTCCCCCGTTTCTGACTTGAAAAAAATGGGTGAAAATATATTAAGTACATTTAAAATCACATTTTCCTAAATAAATCATATGGCAAGACCATGAATTAGTGGTAGCTGAGTAGCTAGTAGTAGTAGTAGTAGCAGCTTTTTTTATTGAAGCTTAAAGACACAAATACACAGAATAACATTCGCTGTCATAATATGACAATACAATGTTACATATAATATACAGCAAAATTAAAATAGGTACAAAGCAAAACAAACACACACAAAAAAGAAAAGAAAAAACACAAGAGGAAAAAGTTCAGGGTTTCCAGACTGTGTACAGGAGACACAAAATTCTGTCATTTTTGGGGTTATTTTGAATCAAATGCAGTAATTTAAGGAACAGGTCCATTTCTAATTCAAACACCTGGAAGGAAGGCTGTCCCTTTTGCCATTTCTGTTTATGAATAAAAAAATTAGCTTGTAAAACAAAAAAATTCACTACATATTCCAAGGAGTAATTATCAGGATTATCATAATAAAATAAAAAATCAAAAAGGCGACTATCTAAATCATTGATAAATGTTTTGGTCTTCTCACACTCAAAAAACAAGTGTAATATTGTTTCATCCACCCCACCATAAAAGGAACAAACACTACTTATGTCTGTATATTTTGCAGTGATAACATTCACAGGGTATATTTTATGAAGAATTTTGAATTGAACTTCTCTGACTTAATTAGTAATACAATATTTACTAGGCAATAACCAAGCTCTTTTCCACTATATATCAGAAATGAAAGAACCCCAATAGAATTTCCCTCTAGGCGTTATTTTTTTCCTGGATTGAAAGATCTGACGGATATTTTTATTATTACATTCTTTGTCTATCAAGTCAATCCCGTTCAAAAGTAATTTATGTTGAGCTATAGTGTCCATACCAAATGACAAGTGACTTTTCATAAGCTGGACTAACCTTTTAGGGATAGCTCTCACCACTGTGTTGAATATCTGAAATGGGACAGGGAAACCATGACGAGACAAAAAATTGTCATAGGATATAATAGTACCAGAACTATCAAATAAAGAGTTAACATTATGAATGCCATATTCGAACCAAATAGAAAAAACAAGGATTTCTTTTTAACTGTGATGTCTAATTATTCCAAATAATTGTTTTATGAGGCAAGAAGTTGTGAATGAAACATAGATTTCAAGCGAGAAGACACTGTTGAAATGTAGATAACTTGACAGGCAATTTGGAGGGTGCGTAGTCACATTTAAAAAGGAAAGAATGGCCACCAACTCGGTTAAATATATAATTTGGAATAAAAAAACACAAAGAATTGGAATAAATAAGACACCTCCTTATCCATCCAATTCTAAATGAGTTTAGTGTCTGTGAAGTCCAAAAAGTCTAATCCACCCTTTTACAATTGGAAAGAACACCCTTTTTAAGTTTATTGGGTTTATTTTTCCAGGTGAAGTCAAGAAACATTTTATTAATCTCTTTAATAATTTTAGCATTGATAAATAAAGATAGAGAGACGTAAACTGGGAGCAGTTTTTGCTCTTTGCAACCAAGAGTAGGATAGATGTTGTTCGGATAATAGTTTTTCATGATCTGCACAAGCATACAAAAGCCGCCTCCCACTTCACACGTCTTCAAATGTAACAAGTTTATAGTCATAGTAAGCTACATAAATGGTCTGACGGGATGGCATACTGTTATGTGCCCAATTGTACATCCTCTAAAAGACAGGACCTAGAAAGTTATTTTCATCAACTTCTAAAGGATCCGTTAAGTCGTCGGTTCTGGAACCGTGATGTGAGACCATTTCCAGGTAGATCTAGCTGACGATGATGTTGTGTTGGATAAAATGGAAATGTGCTAACAGTTTACTGCTTGTTTGCTAGGAAAACCTGCTTAGCACATATTCTGTACAAGATTCAGTGTTGATAGGCCTGGTTTTCATCATAGATTAGCCTACAGATAACACGAAAGTTTGTTCTTTTGCGGAAGACTGCTTCGTCCGTTCCTTAACATGGGTAATTAAAGAGCATCCCCAGTACAGTATGTAAACATGATCTGACAATTTGTTTTCTACCGTGTATAAACAAAATAATATGTACATGTAGTAGCCTATGTCTTCACAAGGGATGGGGATAGAAACTAAAATGGTTAGTAGCTCTAATAGTTTCATCAGCATTGGGTTAATGGTTTTAGGCTGGTTTTATATGCTTGTGCAGATCATGAAAACCTATATCCTATTGTGATTGTGATTTATTTTGGAAAGTGTGAATTTAAATGTACTTAGTATAGTTTTACCCATTTTTTCCAAGTCAGAAACGGGGGAAAATTCAATGCATTTCAATGATAGAATGTTCGGCTTACCACCCCATGATGTCATGGAACGTCAGAATGTTGAGGTGTGATAAAGGCCCATTAGTCATTCAAATAAGTATGTCTTTCAGCATAATTACCAGCCTAGCTTGATAACCCTTCGCTTTTCCTCCTGGTCAAATCTGGAGGGGGTTCTTTTGAATGTAGTCTTTGCGTTAATCCCCATGCATGTTTAAAACACTATGTTGTTTACTGTAAACACAACCTGGTGAGCTTACTGTGGAATGGAGGTGTTTAGTCAAGCTTGCCAGTGAGTCCTCAGCTCAGACACTTGTGTGGCCCTGTTGTTCTGGGCTCCGCTCTATTTTCCGCACTTCTTGTTAGTGTTCTTCTGTTTTTCCCTTCACAGCATTCCAATATAGTACTCTGTTCCTAATAATAAAGAAAACTAACATGTGTGCCGTTCCTATAGCCCATCCCTTTTCTGAGAATCTATCCTTTTTCTCAGTACTTCTCCGAGTGATTGATTGTAAGTGTGTCTCCTATTTTCTAAATGCTTTTGTGTGAATTGATGGAGCACCAATCAATCACCAATCAGAAACCTTTGCTCATGTATCCTTTTCACACTTTACACATAGCTCCCATTCCAGGTCAGCAGTGATTGGAAGGATCGAAAGACTTCAAACATGGAAATTAACACACTAGTTTGTGGAAATTTGCCACGGCTGCGTACAACCACATGCAGTGGATCCACTTGAGTTGAAGGAAGGTTCAGATATAGAGCACTTTCCAGTAAGGAGACAACTAGACAACTAAATCTCACAACCCTCTGCCTTGTTCCGCAGTGGTGTTCGCCTGCTGCTCACCAGACATCTTCCGTCAGATCATGGTGCAGTTCAGGAAGGCAAGACTGCCTCCGGAGGAGTACGTCTTCTTCTACATCGACGTGTTCGGACACAGCCTCAACCCCCCCTATGCCCGCCCATGGACCAGGGATGACCCAGATGATGCCATTGCTAAGGAAGCTTTCCAGGTAGGAAAGGCAAGGCAAGGCAAGGCAGTTTTATTTATAAAGCGCATTTCATACACAAAGGCAACTCAATGTGCTGTACAGAGACCAAAACAAATACACAATACAAGGCAGGAAGTAAAAGCACACACAAAACAGATAAAACTGTTCAGAGATAGCATTAATAAGAGCACAAATTAAAATTTGAAAATTAAAAATTACAAGTTCAAGCTAAGAATAAAAAAGACGAATAAATAGATAATAAAAAAAGGAAAAGAAATATAAATATATGTGGTAAAATGATCATTAAAGGAGGACTTGGACCTGGACTGTACTGGAAGATGTTACCGAGTACAAACATATATCCAATGCTCACCTCCGTTCACCCCCAGCATTCCGCATTAAACCGTTTTTAGCCGAAGCTTTCATTAACCTTACACTGCTAGCTATTGGGGCACAACTTAGCCTATGCAGATAAATCACTATTTTTACACCATTAACAAGGTTCAAAGTAACTCCACACTTCATTGGTAGACTTCTGAGGGCCCTGACTTTTAAAACGAGACAATGAGAACTTTGAAAGTAAACAGGTACTTTATTAAATAGACCGTAAATACAGACAGTGTTGGGGATAACGCGTTACAAAGGAACGCGTTACTGTAATTTGTTACATTTTTCAGGAACGAAATAACGTAACAGTTACATTTTAAAATATCAGTAATTCGTTACAGTTACTATCTGTAGTAACAGACTTTTTGTGCGTACTAACGTTTTGTTCAGTAAAACTATTTATGACCTGTTATCCTAATTAACTGATCTGTATGCGTCTGTAGCTGAAGGAGAGAGCATAGAACGCGACAAAACCACTGAAATGCAAGATGTATCCAATGTCGTTTTGTGTGCAGATTCAGTTAGCCCATTCGGATAAAGTTGGTTATGCCTATAGTAAGGTCAGACACTTGCAAATAATTTTGATAGGCTATATTTAGTTTGTAGCCTGATGTTATTCTCCTGAACACATACTGTAAAGCTACTAGTATGACTCACGTCATGTTTACTGTATAGCAATTCATTCTGTCTATTTTGCGCACTGAGTACTAGGCTAGCGATGTCAGTCATTATCATAATAACAGGTGTAGATTATTGGCTAATCGGAAGCAAGGTAGATATCGTGCAACTCTGAGGCTACGTTTACACATACCTGGGTATTTTGATAAACAAATATTTTCTTTCCTCCGTTTTCCAAAATAATTCCGTGCATACACCATCGCTTTCAAAAAAGTTTCCGTTTACATTAAGCTGCATAAGTATGCAGTCAAGAGCCGTCATACCTAGGCTAAGCCTATGGGCCGCAGTGTAGGAAGAAGGAAAGCCCATTATTATATACAGTGTATGGGAAAGCCATACAAGCCAACCAGAAGCCTCACGCCATTCCTCCGGGACAACCACCACCTCATTTTCAAAGTTCTCCCACCAGACAGCAGAGTTTTCCCAAATCTCCACTTTTGCCGGAGTTTTCAGAGGCGACATCCGTTTGTGTGTAAATGAAAGGCGCAAACGAAGGGGAAAGTGTCCGTTTTTAAGAGAAAACGTATGTGTAAACGGGGTGGAACAAATAGTTTGTGCTTCTGCCTAGAATCTGGATGGGTAGGGAGAAAAAAGTAACGAGTAAAGTAACGAGTAGTGTAGTGAGAACGAGTAGTGTAGTGAGTTACTGTTTAAAAGGAGTAACGAGTAACGTAATTTAGTTACAAATTAAAGCAGTAACTAAAGTAAAGTAACAAGTTACTTTTTTTGAGTAACTTCCCCAACACTGAATACAGACAGTACCTTCACAGAATTTTTTGGTCACCGCCATCTTGAAATTAAATCACGATAAGTCAAGGGAACAGATTGAAAATTATATTCTGTAGAAGTGCTTGGATTTCAGCTGAAAATATATGGTGACTGTCTACATGAGCACTAAAGCACCAACAAAAGATGAAACTTAAAAGAGTTTCATCATTTGTAAGGTTGTAGCTCGTCAATCGACTTATCATGATTTAATTTCAAGATGGTGGCGACTGGGAAATTCTGAGAAGGTACTGTCTTTATAAACTGTCTTTTTAATAAAGCATTGGAT
>JAGFZM010003277.1:0-10959 GCA_017657215.1 Limnothrissa miodon
ACACTACACATACTACACTACACACACACTAACTACACTACACATACTACACTACACACACACTAACTACACTACCTACACAAAACTACTGTGAGTACTCACTGCAGTTCCTCTCATCACTCCCATCGGGGCACTCGTGTTGGCCATTACAGAGAGCCTCAGGCGGGACACACACACCATCGTCACAGTGGAAGGCATTCGGAGAGCAGGTTGGTTCAGCAAGGCCTGTGTCCATATGCGCTACACATAGAGACACATAGAACTATGAAAATCTTTATCATTTAACCTCTTACATTCTTATGTTTATTCCAGCCCTCATTTTTACTATTTGACAGGAAAAGAGTAAGTACTGTGGGAAAGATAAAGCATATGTTGAGTATGAATGAGTATGTTGTTTTAGGAAATTGTCTAACTCTTATTTTGACAGACAGACAAAGACTTTGACAGGAAATGAGTATAAAAAATGATTTGGAGTTCATGTTGGTTCAGCAAAGCATCTTTCTATATGGGTTACACATAGAGACATAGAACTATGAAAGTGATTATAATTTAATCTCTTATATCCATATGTTAATTTCAGCCTTTAGTTTGACAGATATTGTTTGACAGGAAATGAGTAAGTTCTTTTAGGAAATTGACTATTTGACAGAGACTTTGGCAAAGACTTTGCTAGAAAGTTAGTGGGAAATCAGATTTAGTTAGTGACCTCGGACCTGGCGTCTCCTTGAACATTACAGCCTTTAGCCTTCATGTGAAAAAGATTCTAGCATTTATTTGAACTTTTATTTTGACTTATATTTCGAATGGGAGAATGGTAGGCTCAGGAAGTGACCTCAGATCTAGGATATCTGGATGCCCCTCAGTAGTAATAGTATGCACTATGTGTCAAATTTATGCAAATGAGATGTGACGTCATGTGATTTATGACACCCACGTGTCAGCTGTCAAACTGCCAGCTGCCATGACGTGTGAGATTTGTCACCTCCCTCCCTTCCTGGTACCCCCAGCAACGTCACTCCTTACTTGTCCAATGTTTGCACACACGCCCTTTCAAAGCCAAAAAAAAAAAAAGAATGTGTGAGTCTATGTCTCACTATGGCTACCTCTCTATGGCTACTACTCTTTTCTGGTATTTTATAAAACCTGTTATTTGGGTATAAACCAGTGCTGATAAAACAATTTCCTGACCGTTAAGAATTAATTTACGTCTGAGTGTGTGACTTCTGTAAAGAGTGTTAAAGTTGTTTTATTTTAGTGGTTAATTTGTGGTAGTGTGTAATTAACCCCCAAAGTTTGTTTAGGTGTCCCAAATGTTTTATCTTTTAAAACTCAAATAGCTTTGTAGTGAATGTAAAAATGGCGTCTGTGTGACTTAATGATTAGAGCAAAATGCGTTTCATCCTCCAACCCTTAGTTTCCCATGAGAACAAATTATCTGATGGTTAAAAAGAATGCGTGAGTCAATGTCTCACTATGGCTACCTAACTCTTTTCTGGTATTTTATAAAACATGTTATTTGTTTGATGGCCAGTATTATTTCCATGTAGATATTTAGAGTTAAACCAGTGATGATAAAACAATTTCCGGTAACACTTTATTTTAAGGGTACACTGTTACAGTGGATCTAACTAATTAGGTACAGTGGTACAACCAGTGTAACAACATGTTATGTCATGTACTAGTGTTGTACGCTGTCTCAGAGAGATCGGACAGGCCTCGCTCAGCCTGGCGTGCAACAGCTTGGAGTAGAGCCTCAAGATCATGGAACCAATCGTAATCGGCCTCCTCTTCAATAGTAGATTTGGGTAAGAGGGTTGTTCTTGCTGGCTTCATGCAATCAGGGATATAACCACCTGCCCACCAAATGTTATACATCATACACAGTTTGATACCATCCGGCTCCCACTCCGTCAGGTCTTGCACCTTTACCCCATCGGGGCCAGGCGCTGAGCTAGGTTTGATCTTAGCCAACTGTGCCGGTCCCTTCAGTGGAAAGGCTACAGCTATCCACTCCACCCCGGGACCTGAATTGACCCAGTCTCAAGAATTCACCTCTATCTGCCCACCGATCTCCAAACAACTTTCAGAGGTCAGGTAGTGGAATCTGGCAGTTCTCCTTATCAATGTCATCTAGGAGTAGGTGAACCAGCTGCTTAGGATCTGCCAGTCGTTCAGGTGGTTTAAAACCCTCACGCCCTGTAGGCAGAGCGGTCCGACAGCCGCGTCGACGCACTTCATGAAGCAACGGGGGGGCCAGAGAGAGGCCGAACGGAAAGATTGCATACTCGTACGCCCTGCCCCCGAAGGCAAAGCAGAGAAGGGTCTGTGCTTCTTCACATCGCTTATAGGGCGTAGGCGTCTTTTAGGTCTATCGACACCATCACATCGCCTTAGCTTACTGAGCATGCAAAAGGAGAGGCGCATCAGCTTCTTGTTCACCGCCTGTAGGTGGAGGATGGGGGGAAGGACACGGCGTCCTTGGGAGTGCGCGTGGGGGGGGCTTGCTGTCCCTGAGTCAGCACCCATAGGGTAAGTGATGCTAGGGAGCCATGGGGGGGCGGGCAAAATGCTCACTTCCTTAGCCCAGCAGCACGAGGTAGCCACCCTGTCAGAGCTCGAGGCGAGGCCTGTGGCACACGATGTCAGCGCTTGTACGAGAGGGGTAGGAGCAGTGGTATGTGAGAGGCTGCGAGAGTGGCTCCATAGGGCTGGAGGCGCGACTGAGGCGACGTCCAGATGCCCAAGAGAAGGACTTACTTCCCCCCATCCAGCTGAGCGCATAGTCCAAACGCCAGGCCGCTTAATGACCACAGGCTGAGTGGGCACATTGAGGCACGAGGCTGCCACCCTGTCAGAGCTCGAGGCGAGGCCTGTGGCACACTACATCAGAGCTTGTAGGGAAGGGGTGAGGGCAGAGGTACGCGAGAGTGGCTCCATAGGGCTGGAGGCCCACTTCCCCGGTCCAGCTGCTGGTCCAAAATACACATAAGGGAGATGGCATAAAGGCAACTCAGGTATAAACCGCCATCTTGTGGCTCGTTGGAGAAGACTGTTTGCCGAGAGTCTGACTTAAATCAAATTGCACACACAATCTAAAAACTGATTGAGCCCCGCAAATCACCTAGGTGTCAAACCCGGGACACCCGCGTGGCATGCACATAACATCCCACTCACCTACTGCAATTCACAATGCATTGCATCGACTAATACAGACTAATAGTACTATTAATAGTAGTGCTGCTCGAACGGCAGACTGCAGTTTGACGAAAGTCCGTCGCAACTTCAAAGAGATGCTACAAGGCAAGTAGCAGAATCAAGTCAAGTCCGTCAAGTCAGAAAGAGTTTAGACGTCCACCAGCGATCTGGGGCTCATGCAATGGCCGCAGCCATGGAGAGAGAGAGAGAGAGAGAGAGAGATTGTGTGTGCGTACGGTGTCAGACTGAGTGGGGGCGAAACCACACCACGTAGGCTGAAAAACGTACACAAGAGTTAGGCTAGCTCGGTATATCTATGCCAAGCATAGCCGCTGCTTCTGGAGTTCATCAAGACAGAAAGTTTATCCGCTTCTTCATCAGATGCCTCCGCCTCCGGGACCAAAGCAACGGGAGCGGTAGGCTAAATGGGAGCTAACGGCAGTAGAGCCTGAGCTACTGTGACTGTTAGCTGGCTAGTTGCTAACTGTCAAGCGGGTGGAGGTCAGCAGGACCAGGGCCGAAACCACCGGAGAAGCTGACCACGAGGGAGCTAGCTGCCTAACTAGAAGCTAGTGGGGAGTTAGCCCCAGGCGCTAGCTGAGAGGCAGAGGAATTGTGGACCTAAGTCACACTAGTCGTCCGCCCATGAGTGGTTGGATGAAATCCCGGAGCATCGAGTGGCACGAGTGGACGGTGGCACGGACCCCAAGAGCCCTCGGGTGGAGCCGGATACGACGCAGAATTCGCCACCGAGATCTGTGCATGGCCCAAGCACAAATTGCAGAAGTGGTGCATGTCTTCGCGCGGCCTCGCATCTTCGCACAGTGGAAGACATCCGCACTGTCTAAGGGCACCACGATTGGTTTGCCCTGGAGATAAAGCTGTAGAAGCCTCGCGGATGCAGGTAAGTTAATTTAATTTAATTTTTGGAGCTTATGGTAGCCAGCAAAGCGCAGACAGCGTTCTACGAAAGCTGATACAAAAAAAGAGGAGGTCCAGATCTGTGCTCATGCCTTTATGGACTTCGTGACGTCTCCTCTTGGAGTTGCGAGCCCTCTGCTGGCATGCGCACAACTTGCCCTTTTCTATGAAAAAGGTTGGTGGTAGTTTTCAGCGAGGTCACAACGAAGTTGCGAATATCCCAAAGTGTTATATGTCTAAGGGACCCGAAGGAGAACTCATGAGCAATTCACCTTGAATTCATGTAATTTCACTATTTATCCATGACTAAAAACACCATTTGTGCAAGAAGGACCTGTTCATCACTTTAGCTGAGGGGCCACAGACATGATGAACTAATGAAAATATGATACTTAGCTCATGATGACATGCATGAATAATGTTAATGTATGACAGCCTTCCTTTGAATCACCACAGCTTGTGATGGAACACATTTCACAACCCAAGAAGTCACCATGATCATGCTTAATTGATCATTTTTCATAATGATGTACCTAATGTTTAAGAGGAAGTGTTGCTCAGACCTGAAGTCACTAATGACAGACGATGAATTTATATTAATTCATGATTACTCATGAGATTTTCAGGGATGAAGTTATGCAAGAATTCACGCATGAACTTATGTTAATTCATAACATTCTGTAAGAATTAATTCATGATAATTCATGTACAATTATCCAAACTTTTTAAATTCAGTCAAACAAAAAGACATCATGATCATGTGTTATTAATCAAGGTTCATGATGATGTACCAACCATACTTAATGCTTAAGATGATGTTTTATTCATGCATGAGGTCATAAGATTAATTAATGTTAATTCCTAATGATTCATGAGATGTTCAGAGATGAATTCATGCATTAAGTTTTCATTGGCAACTAAAATGTTAATGGTTGAAATAAAGTTAATATAATGATACTGTAAGAAAAGACTATATTGTCAATTCTTGGTATACAAGTAATAATATGTATTGATTTACAGGTACCATGTTAGTCACTGGTATTTGTTAAAATATCTTTTTAGCTTAAGGAAATACAATTGCATTCTAAATAAAAAGTTAGCCATGATTGAGAATGTTGTCAATAGTTTAGGGACATCTGCCTTACTGTAGCTAACCATGAGGGATATAAGATGGTTCACCACACTTTTGACCATACATGTAGGTTTCACAAGCAAAATGTTTTTTCTTGTGTCCTAGGTGGTATGTATTTTGAAACATATCAGACAAGTGTCTAGGTCCTATCCCATTACTGATTTAAGTAATGCTTTGAAATCAATTCTGTAACCTACAGGAGGGCATTGCAAGGACTTTAAAATTGGGGTGATGTGGCTGGTTCTTTTGAACTTGTTAAAAACCTTAGGAACTGTATTTTGGATCAGTTAAAAATTGTCTTTTTAGGAATGTCTGTGAAAAGACCATTGCAGTAATCAACTCTGGTACACAGACATAGTACAAGTTTTCATTGACAACTAAAATGTTAATGGTTGAAATAAAGTTAATATAATGATACTGTAAGAAAAGACTATATTGTCAATTCTTGGTATAGATGTAATAATTGCATGTATTGATTTACAGGTACAAAGTTAGTCACTGGTATCTGTTAAAAGATCTTTTACCTTAAGGAAATGCAGTTTCATTTTAATTAAATAAAAAGTTAGCCATGATTTAGAATGTTGTCAATAGTTCAGGGTTTTAGCCATGACATGTCTTACTGTTGCTAACCATGAGGGATATAAGATAGTTTTGGTAGCCTGGAAGTGCGAATCATGCAAGTTAGATTCTAATAATTCACTTATTACTCAAAAATTGTTGCAGGTCTGGTGTATTTTGGCTATTGAACTTCGTGTCAACTAAAAACGAGCTCGGTCGGTATACAGCATATCATATCAGCATATCAGATTAAACTGGTAAAACAGTTAGAAAACAGACAATTTTCAATTATTAGGCTACACTTTGGCTGCACCCTACAGTAAGTCATAAGATGACTGAGGTGACCTGAAATTGTCGGTCTTTTGGCAAAATAAGTAACCAAGGACATATCGTTCTTCAAGTTGGCTGTGGAAAATGGGGTGTGACTAGGCTATGACGGAATTTCAACCACATCACAAATGTTAAGCCATTTTATCTATGCCTGAAAAGATAGTCTAAATATGAAGCATCCTGATTCTGCAGCTCCCTGTTAAATGCCAGCTACAATTCTAAATCAATTTATGCAGAGTTTGTATAGCCTGTTCAGTGAGGCTGAGTGAGCGATGCTAACGTAGACTGGCCGGCGGTCAGTTATAGGCCTAATAGTAGGCTACATGTAGGTTATGACTAATGGACCAAACTCCCTGGACATCATGTTAAACCTTTCAGAGGCTTATACACAAAATGAATAAACATAACCCATGGCTTAGACTGAAAACATTCACTACAAAGCTATTTGAGTTTTAAAAGATAAAACATTTGGGACACCTAAACAAACTTTGAGGGTTAATTACACACTACCATAAATTAACCACTAAAACAAACAAACTTTAACACTCTTTACAGAAGTCTATGTGGACCAGAACTTTCAAGCACGCAAGCTGAAAGGTAACGTTAGTGAGAAAACCACACACACACACACACACACACACACATTAATTCTTAACGGTCAGGAAATTGTTTTATCACACTGTTTTAACTTATTACCAGTATTAAAAATATCTAAATGGAAATAATACTGGCCATCAAACACATACATTTTTTTATAAAATAACAGAAAAGAGTTAGTTAGCCATTATTTAGTGAGGGCATAGTCTCTCAAATACTTTTTTGGCTGTGAAAGGGGGTGTGTGCAATCATTTGACACGTAAGGTCACATGCTGGAGGGACCAGGAAGGGAGGGAGGTGACAAATCTCACACGTCATGGCAGCTGGCAGTTTGACAGCGGACACGTGGGTGTCATAAATCACATGACGTCACACCTCATTTGCATAAATTTGACACATAGTGCATACTATTACTACTCCCCTCCCTTCTATTTGTATATATCTGTGGGTATGCTTGCATTAATGTCTCCTAAATACTGTACATATGCACCTATCTTTCTATCCATCTACCTTTCTATCTATCTATCTTTCTTTCTGTCTTTCTTTCTTTCTTTCTTTCTTTCCATGTATCTACCTGTCTCATACAGACAGAAAGAGAGAGTGAGATAAAGAGAAACCGAGAAGGTGGCATTGACAGGCTGTAACTAACTGCAGTTGGCCTCGTCTTTGCCGTCCGAGCAGTCGACCTGTCCATCACAGACTGCAGTAGATGCCACATACTGGCCACTGATGCCACACGGAACAGAGTCTAGAGTGCATGGAGACACTGTAGGGCCCCTATCATTGACCGGTGGTGTTGGGGTTCTCTCATTGGCCGGTGGTGTTGGGGTTCTCTCATTGGCCGGTAATGTTGGGGTTCTCTCAGTGACTGATGATTTTGGGGTTCTCTCATTGGCTAGTGGTGTTGGGGTTCTCTCATTAACCGGTGGTGTTGGGGTTCTGCCATTGACCGGTGGTATTGGGGTTCTCTCATTGGCCGGTGATGTTGGGGTTCTCTCAGTGACTGAAGATGTTGGGATCGTATCAGTGACTGGTGTTGGGGTCGTCTCAGTGACAGGGGAACTTTCGTTGACCAGTGGAGCAGAGGATCCCTCTCTTATGGCTACAAGATATAACTCACTTACTCATGGGTGCTTTCCTTAATTCACTGAAGAGACATCTACATGTATATATCAGAAACAGTTTGTTTAGATAGATTGATAGCCTGACAAATAAACAGACTGATAGATAGATAGACAATTATTGACAGAACCCTTTATTCAATAAGACTAAATTACTTCTTCATGTAACAGGTGAGGTGAAAACTCACTGCAGTTGACCTTGTCACTATGGTCTGAGCAGTCAAGCTGTCCATCACAGACCCTGGCCAATGGGATGCAGCGGCCATCTTCACAGTGAAAGTGATTTGTTGAGCAGGTGGTTGTGGGCGAGCCACTCTCTGGGCTGGCTAAAAGGTTAGCAGCGTGTTAATCGGAGCAAAGGCATTAATCTTAAGGCCCCCTAAATAAAATCCTAATGCTCCTGTGAGTTTGAATTTCTATAGATTTCTATATTTGGATGGAAACACTTGTATGGGAACACTTGTACACGTGTACACACACTCACTCACACAGAAATGGAAAAAAGAGAAAGGAGGGAAACACTGCAATCGTTCTCATCACTGTTGTCAGAGCAGTCTCTGTGTCCATCGCAGATGCCAGCCATTGGCACGCACTGACCCGAGGCGCAGCGGAAAGAGGTCAAAGGGCACGCTCTTTCTGCATTGATCCCCCCTGCATTGGCTAAAAGGTCAAAACAGAGGCCGGCAGAAAGATTCAGGAGTAAAGCGTCAGTGAATACCAGAGTGAGAGAAAGAGAGAAAGGAAATAAGAGAAAAAGAGAAGAATTAAAAAAGAAAATGAAATGAAGAATGTCTTGAACAATTAAGAGTGGCAATGCAGCGAAAGGAAAAGCACTAAAAAGGAGAAATTAAGAATAGCAATAATTAAGAAAGTAAGAATAAATGGATGATTAAGAAAGTAAGAATAAATGGATGAAAGAAAGAAAGAAAAAAATACAATAAAACTTGTGTTAAACACCGCAGAGCAGCAAAGCAGGGAAAAGAAGAGCATTAAATCAGTAAAATATAAAGAAAGAAAGAAACAAGAGGTATTAGAGTGCTACTCACTGCAGTTCCTCTCATTGCTGCCATCCATGCAGTCCTTGTGTCCATTGCAGAAGGCCGAGGAGGAGATGCAGCGGCCATCACAGCGGAAAGAGTTCAAAGGGCACGGCCTTTCTACACCCATACCCATGTGATCTAACCAACCCAGTCTCATTGAGGAAATGTACCTCAGACAACATTTTCGCGGGACCCGCGATACCTACCACCAAGTACGTTGAGTACATTGAAATAAAGGCTTTGGCCACTGGGGGATGCTAGAGCTGCTTTTTGGCAGAGCAGAGCCCTATTTCGGAATAGAAACAACCAGCCAGAACCTTAGCCCCATAAACGGAGCTCCAATCAAGATACAATTTTAGTTTTCAGGCTAGTTGTTTGCTCATATTGGTAAGTTAGACAAAAGGTAGGCTATATATCATTATAACAGATAAACTTTTTTTCTCCATTTATATGGCTGACATTCATTAATTCATTATCCACACTGAGGTTCTAGGTAGCTAGAATTTTGGTTGATGCTAACTCGATTGGCTAACTCAGCTACATTTAGCATGTTAACGTTAGTCCTCCTGTAGTACCTCGACGTTGGATGACTGGACAAGTTACTAATATGCTAACACTCTCTGGTCTTATTATTTACCCAAACCTCTATTTCTGTAGGATTAGTTATGGTGGTAACGTTAACGTTAAGTGTTATCCATCTGACTTCGAAGTTCAATTCATAGTGATCTTTAGCTGTTTTGTCTGCAAGTCATAATCAGCAACCATTAGAATTAGTGTTTTTGATGCATTCTAGATCTATCTACTGTTTCAAAATGTACGGTAGGCTATGTATTTATTTGTTTCGTAGAATGGGATTTAGGCAGATTTAGGCCTATTTACAGCATTTCACTGACGTGTCAATTAGCACTCCAGTCCAGTGAGCGTCACTAGCTTGATAAACCTCTGAAGTGTGTGTGTTTTGTACAGTAGGAAGCTCCTGAAAAATGACCGACAAACCAACATCAGGCAAGGAATCGGACCTTCATGATCCATTTGCTTATTTGGAAGATATGGAGGTATATAAATTACAATAAATATTCTGAAATCTTTTTCTGAGTATATGTGTTCAACCCTAGGTATTCAGAATACAAAATATGAGTAAATGTATTTTGTTCCCGTAATATTTTCAACAAGTGTTATTCAGAATACAGTATTTTTGGCCTCTGGTCTTTACAATACTTTGTAATATATCAGCATTACAAGTTGTGTAGTATTTTGAACGTAACTGAATACATTGTAAAAGTATCCATCAGCAATGCGCAAAACAAGTACTGTGATACATGCATGATGTATGAATGTTTCATGTTGACTACAACCACTTGAAATTCTATACCAACTACTATGAAATCTAAATTCTTATAAATAAGGTGGAAATGGTCCTTCAACAGTCTGAGTGCTGTCAATTTATTATGATAAGTATTTTATGGTTTTAGATGATTGGTGCTTTGGTCTACAGTCTACAGGCTTTTGGCTCTGGTTTTTCTCACCTTATCTGGCCAACAAACTTTTTAAAATGAACAATATGTTGCAAGTAATGGGTTTACATGGACAGCATTGATGCAACTATGGTAATATTGTTATGAAGATGCTTACGTGGGTTGTTAATAGAATGCTCTATTTATTAGATCATGATAGAATCATAGTGCATTGACTTCTTTATTTCTGTCATTTGTCCCACAATAATGACTTGTTTTATATCTGTTTAAATGTGTAATACAGAGAGAGGAAGGACTTGATCCAACACGTCACAAAAGGAAAAGGAAGAAAAGAGAAGATACTAAAATACGCTTAACAAAGCGGAACCAGTAAGGTTTTCTTGTTTTTGACATGCACAAACAAAAGAAAGCAGATGGTATATTTTCGTGTTTTCTTGACTATTTCTATGACTTTGTTGAATTCCTGTAATGGCAAATTATTATGTTTTTTTCTCAACATTAGATCCAGTTGGAGAATCAGAGGCCTCAACTTCAAGCAACCCTGTTCAGTTTGGTAAGCTATTTATGTTCGTTTACTCAGAGAATTTTTT
>JAGFZM010003278.1:0-12425 GCA_017657215.1 Limnothrissa miodon
GCGGGGGTGGCCACCTGAACTGCAGTTGATAGCCCTTCAACACTGTTGATAGGACCCAACGCGACGTTGTGCACATCGCCCAATGCTGCCGGTGCAGAGCGGCGGCATGAGGAGGCAGCAAGGACAAACGAAGTGCTATGCTGCCTCCGAGTGGCACTAGGGGGGCCGAGGTCAAAGACTGAGGCTGTCCGCGAAGCTGAAGAGCGTCCGACTGACAGACCAGAGACCCGACAGAGTGCGGGGGCTAAGGGCCGGTTAGCCGTGTGTGAGACCGTTGGGCGCTCACGCGTGACTGAGAGGCCGTGCGCATTACTCGTGACGCCCGGTGGGGCGGCCGACTCAGCGCGCACGTCGGCGAAATCCAATGTCGGTGAACTGTGCGCCTCACCTGCGACACCCCGTAGGGCGGCCGACCTGGAGCGCGTGTCAGCGACGTTGATGGTCGATGAACCGCGCACTGCACCTGCGACGCCCCGTGGGGCAGCCGACTCGGAGTGCGTGTTGGCGACGACCTCGAAGAGGGGGGAGAAGCTACCCGTCTGGCCAAGGGCAGACGTGTCAGACTGAGCAGACAGTTCTTCGCGTATCTGGGCGATGAATCGACCGACAGAAGCGGCGAGAGAGGACGGGGGGGACTTCTCGATCGTGAACGACTCCGAAGCGTCGCATGTCCACTGCTCAGAGGCGAAGGGGACAGCGAACGCGGAGGTCGCGACACTAGCAGAGGCCTCAGAGCCACCTGGGCGCCGTAGAGGCGTGTCATCACGCGAGGCGCATAGCGCGGAGCGTGTGTCAGCTGAATGCGCGTCGGAGACCGTGTGGGTACCCCAGTGCGCGGTAGCGCTGATCGTGAACGATTCAGAGGCGTCGCATGCCCACTGCCCGGAGGCGAGGGGGACAGAGGACGCGGAGATGGTGGCACAAGTAGAGGCCTCGGCGCCACGTGGGCGCCGTCTAGGCGTGTCAAGACGCGGGGCGCAGAGCGCGGGGCGTGTGTCAGCTGAACGTGCGCCGGAGACCGCACCGGCGCCCCAGTGCGCGATAGCGCTGACAGAACAGAGAGTGTCCTCCGGCCTGGGCCGGGGCTCATTTGGAAACATTGCCCCAGAGGGGCGGCAGCGTGTGTGCGGAGTGCTTGTGAAAAAGGCAAACTCAGCGCCCCGTAAGGGGGTGAGATCAGAGAGGACCGCCGAAGCGGGGGGGAACGCTCCGAGCTGGGGACTGCAGAGCGAGGACCCGGGCCCTTGAGAGCACACAGAGGCGTAGCAGTCAATGGATGGCGATCGCATGACATGCTCTGCCGCGCACACGCGATCACATCAGGATCGCTGTGGCCTCTTACGCCGCTCCCGGCTAGCCGGACGGTTGGCGTGAGCTGGGCGCCCGCGTGAGCGGGAGCGCTGCCAAGTGGGTTGCAACCCAGCAGCCGGCTGTGGCGCGGCTTTGGGCGCGTCCGCCTTCTTCTTCTGTTGCGTCCGTTGAGGTGTACGAGCACGCGTCTGAGGAGCAGCGGGAGTGGTCGAGAGAGGCGGGGCACGCTTAGGAAGCATGGGTTGCAGGGCCTGAGCCGCCGACTTCGTCTTCTCTAAGCGGTCACGCTGTAGTTCCAGCGCCTGGCCAAACAGAGCATCGGCGGAGATGGGAGCATTCAAGAGATGCTTCTTCTCCTTCTCTGGCATAGAGGAGAGGTTCAGCCAGAGATGCCTGTCGAGGACGATCAAAGAGCCAAGGGAGCGCCCGTCGGCTTTAATGGCCGCCCGGATGGCCAGTGAAGTGAGGGCGGTGACTCTGCGGAGCTGGTGGACGGTTAGTTAGTTAGTTAGTGCTGCGCAGCTAGATCTGCCACCAGTTCCTCCGCCAAGGAGGAGAGGAGAAAGGCGGTGTTCATCGCCCTTATCGCCTGGCCTGTACAGATAAAGGCTTTTGAGGCGAGCTTCTCCGTGCGTTGACAGGGCTTGGAGGGGAGCTCGGGAGGTGGTAGTGGTAGCCGCGCGGGCAAAGGCAGCGCCGACGGAGCTAGCAGGGCTATCCTGGTGGGCCGTGGGTAGCTGGCTAGCTGGTAGCAAGCTAGCCTCTGAGAAGCTAACCGACGACCGAGTAGCCACTGAAGACCGATCGATAAGCCCAACCGGGTGCGGGGACGCCGGGGAAACAGCGATAGCCTGGTGGGTAACAATACCCCTGCCGCCAGCGGGGGAAGAGCCCGCCCCTGTAACACCAGTGGAACCCACGAAGAATGCCGCTCTGTTGGCGATAGCCGTAGGGGAGAGGCGTTCGCAAGCCGAGCAAAGATCTGGCCGCGAAAAGGCGAGCATAGCATGCTCGCTCCCCATACATATGAAACAGATGGCATGGCGGTCGGAGATCGCCATCGGACGGTCACAATCGGTGCAACGACGAGTAGCCATCTTGCGTCTCGTGGTACCAGAAGTCAGGGACCGGCGTGAGCACTTTGAGCAAGACGGAAATCCCTCGGAGAGCTTTGAAAAAAGCTATTGTGGTGGGCTTACAAGAAGCCGTTGGTTTTTAGAAATATTTGCAAAGGCAAACGAAAGACGCGCAGTAAGCGAGGTGAAAGAGGCAAAGAGGACCTGAAGCGTAAGCGCAGTCAATATATAGACTTTCTGACATCACGCAGGGCTGTCTAAGTAGTTGCCTGCGCGCGTCAGTGCGCTTACTGCCCTTTTTTCAAAGGGTTGGTTTAAAATGACTTCAGAAAAGCAGGAGATGATAGGCATCATCCACTCGTACGTTTCGGCTTCGAAACGAAAGAGAACCAAAGGTGAGAGGGGAAAAGGTGAGAGTTATGTTTCACAAAACAGTGGAAAACACTCTGACATGGCACTGTTGGTGAGGCCAAAGAGACTACCACCTCGAGAAGTTTCCTATTATCCTTGAAATCCATTGAACATCTTCCATTTTGAGATTTCATTATTTCATTTTTTTTAACATAAAAACAGAATACTCCAAACTTTCCAACTCTTGTTTGTTACTTCTCAAGCGCCACCAAGGTGTGTGGCAACCATTAATCTGACAATTTTTTCCAATCTCCAATCGTACAAATGTAACACTTTCAGTCCTTGTTTAATGGCATATCTGTGTGCTACTGTAGCTAAGCTGCACCCTAAGTTATGATGCAAAGTTAAACCAAAGTTAGACCTGACACACTTTTAAGTTAAAATGCAAAATACAACTTATACAACCAAGTTTTGAATCCCCATGTATCAGAAACTGAAGATTTTCTTTTCTTATCTTAATGAATTCAAGAATTAAAAAACTACATCATAATTAAATTCTATCTTAATTATACATTTCTCATATTGAATACTGATTGACAGTTATGACTTTCAATTAAATAAACTGTCGCTAGGATATACAACATACTCCTTAAGGCTCCTCAAAAAACAGCTTTTGTCTTAAAAGCCTGTTGACATTATGTTACTATTTAACATAATAACATAATATGTCACTACTTGTTTTATCTATCAATCATGTTATCATGTGTGAGAATGCATAAAAAATAAATATACAGCAAATACAGCTTACTTTCTCCTGTGAATTATAACCAAACAACAACATTCTATAAATTAATATTGACATTCTATAAATTAAGTTTTTTTTTTATCTTTTACAGGATATCTCATGGGTAGTACAGCACAAGAGCTTTGCTCCTTTCTTCAGCAGTGCTCCTCTTCCTTGGCTTAACCCAGCCAAAAAAAAAATCTCAGCAAATGTGTTTCACGCGGGCCCTTTTCTGCTGATGGCTAAGTGGTCCATTAAGCCATTAGTGCCAGTTTATCATCTGATCTGAAAATGGCTTTGTAAATATGTGCACGCACACCTCCATGCAGAATGGTACTCAGCTGTCCATGCTGACATGATAATTAAGAAATCGGTTGTTAAAGAGATCAATAATAAATAACAGAGATGGGTGAGGAGATGAAAGAAAAATTGCAATATGGAGAGAGAAAGAGAGAGGAGAGAGAGAGAAAGAGAGAGAGAGAGTTCTCCCCAAAACAACAAGATGACAATGGAGGGGCAGACTGGCGTAAAGATGAAAGCAGTCACTTGGCTTATCTCACCAAGGTTCTATCCCTTTTCTCTTTTCAATTAAAGATACGGCCAGAGGCTCATCTTGGGAGAATGACTCTTCAGCCCTGGTCGCCTGGCCATCTGATTGCAATTTCTGTACCATCATTTTCATGCAAATGTCTTTTTTTTAGCCAAGTATCTCCAAATGAAAATACCAGAGCTAGCCACCTATTTTAAACCTGCACGCTCACAATCACCCAATATGTGCTGGCATACAGGACAGCATGTCTTCCTGCCTAAAACTACAGGAGATGAGGGCTGAGGAACGGTGATAAGACCCAGAAAACAGTATAACTCTCGTTACCCGCTTATCAGTTTGAGAAAAATAAACAAGTCAAGCGTGAAGTAATGGAAAATCCTACAAGATCTGACTACTAAACGCGGCAAAACTCACTTACGTGTGTGTAGCCTATGTGTTTTTTTTTCTTCTCTTTGCGACTCTCTGTCAGACTTTATTATATTCAATACTAAGCAAAATCTCAGATTGAAAAGAACTCGTGCTTTCCATCTGCGAGCCTGAGAGATAAGTAAGTGTGGCTTCATTTTCATTTTGCCTCTTTTAAATAGCATTAGCTGTAGGCTGCCAAATGAATGAAAGTAAATAAAACAAAGGAAAACAAAAACAGGATTTTTTTTTTGGGGGGGGGGGTGAGATCTAAGCCAGATACTTGCACCAGGTCCAAATATGAGGTGGGGTGCTTTATCTTACCTCCATTAGGGAAATCAAACAATTAAGAAGGAGGCTTCATGCCGTGCCATCTGTTTGCCATGAATGGCGTGTGTTGGTTTAAATCAGTTTTATTTGGCACGCTGAGTGTGATCTTTTCAAACTGATGGTGCGTTTCAGTGAGGAGAAAAGAACACCTGATTGTGGTATGCAATGGCACAAAGAAAACAACAGCTTCGACTCCCTACCCTCTGTCACATATGTGCACACACACACACACGTAGACACCTGCTCACTCACACACACACACACACACACACATGCATGCACTCTCGCTACAGATACACACACACTGATATACACATACATACCTTCACTCTGTTCTTGCCAACAACTTTCAGGGGTTTAAAATAATACAAACGAGATGGGTAATGAAATATATTTACATGTAAGCAGTTTCCATTGTTTGCACGTACTGTAGACAGTGAGGAACAGTATGTTCAGTTTCTAAATTAAGTCAGAGTTTTGTGGCATACTTTTCCAATTATTATCCATGGTTAATAACGTTGATATGCAAAATGTCTTCATCTAGAAGTTAATAAATGAAGTGAGGTTATAATTTATTTCTTCTATTTTCTTTTGAAATCATTTCATTACAGTTCAAATGTTCATTAAATTCAGTGTAATTATATACAGTGTCAGTACCATTGAACAAAACGAGAAAAGAAAATAAACATCCATTGTGGAAGACAGCTTTGACAGACAGACCTCTAGGAGTCAACCCAACTGCCAGGGGTCATGCAGAAGAAGTACAGTCAGCAGTTACCATGATAGACTACAATGTGTCCATGGTTTTAGATGAGCATCATAATATTTGACGAAAATTGTCCTACAACATCAGACGGCAGTCAAACCATGTGCGGTTGTCTAACGGGGGTAACATTGGGGCAACCTCATTGGGTGGGTCCATTTTGACATTCAGTGATGGACGAAGTACACAGATCATGTACTTGAGTAAAAGTTGAGATACCTAGTGTAAAATATTACTCCAGTAAAATTGGAAGTGCTCCCTTTAAATTTTGACTTGAGTAAAAGTATAAAAGTACTTGACTTCAAATGTACTTAAGTATCAAAAGTAAAAGTAATTTGGTGTAATGTAGTTCCAATGTCTTGTCATGTCCTTTATACACTCAATCAAGTCATACAAGGTAAAAAAAAAAAAAAAAAAAAAACATATCTGATATCTATCTACTGATATCTAAACTGACATCTTTTGAAATGATCATAAGCACATCCTACAAAATGGAAACCACGTGATTAGGAATAAATAGGGAGGGGGGAAACCACATTAGACACGTATTTCTTTAACAATTTACTGTTTGAAGCTCATTTACTACATCACAGCTGAGCTGTGCAATAACTTGCAAACTTTCCTCGTCCGCCATGCATTGGCTATAAACGTGACAGCGAAAAGAAGCAAGCAGGCAGCCATAGACAGTAAAGCGCGCAAACTGCACGAAACACGACGTGTTCATGCGGAACACGTGTACTTATTTTGACCTGTCACTGGTTACGCCTGTATGTTGTGGAAAGGAACGTAAAAAGAAACGAAAGGTTTTAGGAATGTAGTGGAGTAAAAAGTAAGGTTTTGCCACTTCGAAATGTAGTTGAGTCAAAGTATAAAGTGTCACAAAACAATGATACTCAAGTAAAGTACAGATACGTTAAAAAGTTACTTAAGTACGGTAACAAATTACTTGTACTTCGTTACTGTCCACCACTGTTGACATTTGACATTTTGAGTGGGTCCTGACATTGGTGTTCCATTAAGTTGGTCACAGTTGGAGACAAGGAAGTCAGCCATTGGGAGACAAGGCTGACACTCAGCAGAGATGACTGTGGAGTATGTGGACAGAGGAGGCAAATAAGTCAGGCTAGTCTTGGTGATTCACACTTCACTAATCCTATTTCATATGTATTGTATGGAGGAGTGCGGCAGGACGTTTGGATGCAGACCGTCCAGAGAGTCCTATAGGGAGGCCCTGCCCTGCCTACCGATGGTGTTTGTATGGCTGTGTGGTGGTCTCCAGTGTGTATACAGTACCAACTTATGAGTGGTCAAGGGATGCCATCTACATAACCACCTTGGCAGAAGATAATAATAATAATAATAACAATAGATTTTATTTATAATGCACTTTTCATTCCATTGAATCTCAGAGTGCTACAATATAACAATAAGTAAGAACTAAAAAATACTAAAAATAAAGATACTAGAAATACTAAAAATACTAAAAAATACTAAAAACATCAACAGTAAGCTTTCCTAAATAAAAAAGTCTTTAAATTAGCTTTAAAAGAGTCCAGGCTCTGTGTGGCTCTCAGCTGGACAGGGAGGTGGTTCCAGAGTCGTTGTGCAGCTGAGCAGAAGGCTCGGTCTCCCATTGTACGGAGTCTGGTGGAGGGGACCTGAAGCAGCAGACTACTTGAAGATCTGAGGGTGCGGTTGGAGGATTGTGGAATGATCAGATCTTGTAGGTATAGTGGAGCCTGACCAGTAATGCATTTATGGGTTAGCAGAAGAATTTTGTATTCAATCCGGGATGAAACAGGGAGCCAGTGCAGTGATTTGAGAATGGGGGTAATGTGTTGATATTTCCTGACTTTCATTAAGATTCTGGCGGCGCTATTTTGGATATTGCAGATAATATATATGGACAATATTATATTCTACAATATATGTGGACAATACACATTTTTTGCATTAAACACAGTGAATGCCTTAATTTCATACGATAAAAAGTACTAATTAATAAAAGCCTTTCAATCTTTCAATCTGTCTATGTATCTATCTATATTTATGAAAGGTGGGTGGGTGAGAATGTTGAGTCGTTTCTTATGAAACAGTCATGAATTAATTGTATAGAATTTATGACAGCTGCTATTGACGTGTTATTCTCCCTGTCAAGTGTTACCATGTACTGACTAAAACCCAAGTGGTGGTGGTGGAAAGATTTGATGGATGCACAAAGGCAATCCCACAAAGGTGTTTACAGGCACACACAGACGCAAAGTACTCCAGACATTCAGCTTATTCTGTTAGCTGTAGACAGAGAAATAGCCTTTACTGTCTTTGCTTTGAAGAAAACATAAGCACAAAGAAATTATAACACTCCAGTGCCAAAAGCGGATTTTCCATTGTGCCAAATAGGACTAGATCTGCCCTAGAGTATTGGTGTTTGCTGCATGCATACACTCAGATGGATCCTTTGGTGTTTACCAACGGTGATTGGTTTAGCATAGTCAGATTTGTAATGATCAGTTTTCGAAGCGCTGCATGCCTTCAGTAAAAGAGAGGATTGTCAGCTGCTTGGCTCGCCAACTGCACCCAAGGTGTGAAATCAAGGGAGTGGTTTTGGTATTTCATGGAACAATTTAGGGGTAAGCTGATGACGACAGAGAGCCTGAAGCACGACACGCTCAAACCTGCTGATGCCAGCTGTAAATTTGATCAGGTGTTCATATGGAATGCAGCTTAATCGCTCATCTTATCTCACATCAACAATATGCCTAATAAGCCACTGTAAATCTCTTTCTTTCACTTTCTTTTCTGACACATACACACTCATAGGCAGACAGACAGTGTGTGTGTGTGTGTGTGTGTGTGTGAGAGAGAGAGAGAGAGAGAGAGAGAGAGAAACCGTACAGCCAAGTAGAAACAGCTAAAATGATAACTTCATTCCACAGTAAGTGAAGGCAATGACGATCTCATTAATATTCCAGCCCTGTCAAACCATTTCTCTTCTAAATCAGCATGTAGGTATGGTAGAATTTCAGATATGAATATTGTCAGGAGCATTTTGTTCAATTAGCATTTAACTCGCGTGGAATATGTCGCAGCATTGGGTTTAGAGACTTTTCACAATTACCTCTCAGTGCGGCTTCTTTTCCCATTCTCCCATGCCTCTGCTCGAAATATCTCATTACAAAACAGCCTTCATCCCGTTGAGATGTTCTCATTTCAAAGCTTCAGTTATTTTCATGCCCTCTTTGATGCATGTGCACACACTGAAAAAAAACAAACAAAACAAACAAATAAAACACACACATAGACAAATACATGACCAAATCTTCTTAAAGGCGCTCTAAGCGATGCTGTTTCACGCCACTTCTTGTTGACGTTCGAAGTATTGTCAAACAAAACGGAGGATAGCCGTCTCCTCCCCCTCCCTCCCATGCCTCCTGAAAGACTCATGAACGTGCATTTCCTTCTTGTCGTTTATTGGCTGGAAGACTGTTATGTTTCATTTTCGTTTGTTATGCTAGGTTTGCCCACTGTGTTTTGTTGCCGTTTGTGGAGCCTGGGCTGTCTACAGAGACCGTGTTTTTTTACAGTGTGTTCAGGGGACAGGCAGCTAGCAGATTGTGAGGAGATGTTTGCTGTATGTAACAACACATGTTTTAGTCCCAAAAACGTGTCACCTCGCTTAGAGCACCTTTAATATTGTACAGTTACTATGCAGTTCCATGCAACTCATGTTGAGATCTAATCTAGTATGCTATACTTCTACCTCAGCATACCTCAGGTGCTCTCTGTGTTTTGTGTTTCTAATATTTTTTGACTAATACGGTGGCCCTGAAGGTCAAAACACAACAACATAATAGAAAACACCACAGCAAATTAAAAAAATGCAACAGCGAATAAAAAAAAACAGTACACAAAATGTATCGCTTCTGATTTGATCAGATCAAAGATCAATTATAAAAACTGGGGAAGAAAAGAGACATTTTCAATATTAGTTGAATTCTAACATAAGCAAACCATTTTACATCCTAGCTCACTAAGTAAACTTTTCCAACAGTTTACACTATGTCTCTCCTCTATCTTGTCCCCAGTTCTCTTTCGTTTCGAAGCCGAAACGTACTAATGGATGATGCCTATCATCTCCTACTTTTTCTGAAGTCAATTTTAACCAACCCTTTGAAAAAAGGGCAGTAAGCGCTCTGACGCGCTCAGGCAACTACTTAGACAGCCCTGTGTGACGTCAGAAAGTCTATATATTGACTGCGCTTACGCTTCAGGTCCTCTTTGCCTCTTTCACCTCGCCTACTGCGTGTGTTTCTGAGTCGCTTTTCGTTTGCTTCCGCAAATATTTCTAAAACCAACGGCTTTTTTTGAAAGCCCACCACAAAAGCTTTTTTCAAAGCTCTCTGAGGGATTTCCGTCTTGCTCCAAGTGCTCACGCCGGTCCCTAACTTCTGGTACCTCGAGACGCAAGATGGCTACTCGTCGTTGTACTGACTGTGATCGTCCCATGCCGCTCTCCGACCGCCATGCTGTGTGTTTCATCTGCATGGGGAGTGAGCATGCTATGCTAGCCTTCTTGCAGCCAGATCTCTGCTCGGCTTGCGAACGCCTCTCCCCTGCGGCTATTGCCAACAGAACGGCATTTTTCGTGGGTTCCACTGGTAGTCCAGGGGCGGCTTCTACCCCCGTTGGCGTCAGTGCTATCCCCGCCTGCCAGTTTATCGATTTTCCCCCGTCTTCAGTGGCTACTCAGCCATCGGTTAGCTTCTCAGCGGCTAGTCAGCTACCAGCTAGTCAGCTAACCGCAGCCCACCTGGCTAGCCCTGCTAGTTCCATCGGCGCTGCCTTTGCCCGCGCGGCTACTTCGCCGCTCCAGGTCGATGATTCTGATGACCCGGTTATCAAGGCTGTGGACGAGGAGGAGCTCGCTTCCTTCCTCCGCTAAGGGATGCGCCACCGTGGAAGATTTGCCACCGGTCCAGAAGACCCACGCCGCCCAGTTAGCTTCTGAGCTAGCTTCCTTGGCTACACAGGCGGCTAGCAGGCTGGGCCTGCCCCCGCCTCAGCGCTGTCCGGGAGGGCGTTTCGACCCCTTCTCCGGCACGCTGCCCTCACCTGATGCCCTCCTGCTCCCTGCTCACCCCACTGTCGTGGCGGATGCGCAGGCCTCTTGGGAGGCCCCCTTCGCCGCCATTGCCCCTATTCAAGGCCACGCGGCGTATTACGCGATGGACGGAGCGAGCGCCAACGGCCTCATGCAGCTCCCTCGCGTTGAGGATGCAGTCGCTGGTTGTCTAGCGCCACCTTCTGCAACCACCTGGAAATCGCCTCCTGAGCTTCCCTCTAAGCCGTGCCAGCGCACGGAGAAGCTTGTTTCAAAGGCCTTTATTTGTACAGGCCAGGCGATAAGGGCGTTGAATACCGCCTTTCTCCTCTCCTCTCTGTCTGAGGAACTGGTGGTGGATCTCTCAGCGCAGCCGTCGGACCTTACCCTCCATCAGCTGCGCAGAGCTACCGCTCTCACCTCACTGGCCATCAGGGCGGCCATTAAAGCCGACGGGCGCTCCATTGGCTCTTTGGTCGTCATCGACAGGCACCTCTGGCTGAATCTCTATTCCATGCTAGAGAAGGAGAAGAGACATCTTATGAACGATCCCATCTCTGCTGATGCTCTGTTTGGCCAGGCGCTGGAACTCCAGCCAGCGCGATCGCTTAGAGAAGACGAAGTCGGCGGCTCAGGCCCTGCAACCCGTGCTTCCTAAGCGTGCCCCGCCTCAACCAGCCACTCCGGCTGCGCCTCAGACGCGTGCTCGCGCGCCTCAACGGACGCAGCAGAAGAAAAAGGCGGACGCACCCAAAGCCGCGCCACCGCTGGCTACCGGGTCACAACCTCCTTGGCAGCGCCCCCGCCAAGCGTCCAACCAGCCAGGAACGGCGCAAGAGGCCACAGCGATCCTGATACGATCGCGTGTGTGCGGCAGAGCATGTCATGCGACCCCTATCCATTGACTGCTATGCCTCTGTGTGCTCCAAAAGGCACGGGTCCCCGCTCTGCAGTCCCCAGCTCGGAGCGTTCCCCCCCGCTTCGGCGGTCCTCTCTGATCTCACCCCCTCAGGGGGCGCTGAGTTTGCCTTGTTCACAAGCACCCCGCACACACACTCTCGCCCCTCAGGGGCAATGTTTGACAATGAGCCCCGGCCCTGGCCGGAGGACGCTCTCTGTTATGTCAGCACTGTCGCGCACTGGGGCACCGATTCGGTCTCCACCGCGCATTCAGCTTACGCACGCCGTGCGCTATGCGCCTTGCGTGACGTCACGCCTCAACGGCGCCGTGGCCTACTAACGTCACGGCCCCCGCGTCCTCTGTCTCACTCGCCTCCGAGCAGTGGGCGTGCGACGCGTCGGAGTCGTTCACGGTCGAGTGGCCCTCCCCACCCTCTCTCGCCGCTTCTGTCGGCCGATTTCTCGCCCAGGTACGGGCAGAGCTGTCTGCTCAGTCTAACACTTCTGCCATCGGGCGGACGGGAAACTTCTCCTCCCTCTTCAAGGATGCCGCTGACGCGCGCTCCGGGTCGGCCGCCCCACGGGGCGTCGCGGGTGAAGTGCGCAGCTCACGACCACGGACATCGCTGACGCGCGCTCTAGGTCGACCGCCCCACGGGCCGTCGCGAGTGATGTGCGCGGCTCGCCAACCACGCGTGAGCGCCCAGGGGTCTCACACACGGTTGGCTTGCACTCAGCCCCCACGTTACGTCGGGTCTCTACCCTGTCAGTCGAACGCTCTTCAGCTTCACAAACAGCCTCAGTCATTGACCTCGGCTCCCGTAGTGCCACTCGGGGGCAGCATAGCACTTCGT
>JAGFZM010003279.1:983-15778 GCA_017657215.1 Limnothrissa miodon
GGGTGGGGGGGGGGGGGGGGGGGGGGGGGCTCTTGTTGGTGCAGCTGACAATCATGGCCGCCAATAAAATAATCAAACGTTTTTTTTTGTTTTGTTTTATTTTATTATTATTTATAGTACTTGGTATCAGCAGCATACCTATTACACCCAGTGACTGTTCTTTCACCTACAGTACTTCCTGTTGGCAAGCAAAAACTCACACACGTACACACACCATTCTACCACTACTCTACTTAACTCTAGTTGCTTTTGCCTTTCCCTTAGGACTCCCTTTTTCCCTTTAGTTTACAGTTACAATTTCTCTTCAATTTTGGAGTTATTTTATTATTCATTGTCAAAAAAATATTGTTTTCTAGTGATGGCCAGATCGTATTGAGACTTCGAATGAAGTCTCGAGCATTTCACAGAATTTTTATCCGACGCTCCGTATCGAGGCGTGTGTCAAAATGGAGAGATCATGTGACGTGACGTTTGAGGCCTCGGTTGCCGAACTTACCGTAATAGCGCGTTGAATCTAGGTCGATTTTGGTGGGACATCTCGACTATAAAGATGTCCCATGAAGAATATGTGCTTGTGGCTTTTTGATAGTGGTTGGAGACAGTTTTTCAGATTTTTTTTTTTTTTTGGCGGTGGATTGCAACTTGTGCATTACTAAGACTTACAATAGAGATGAACAAGAACAAGAAGAGGAAGTTTTCGCCTGTTTGGGAGTAGGCTACTTTGATCAGATATCTCGCAATAAGGTGGTAATGCAATAGTTTAAAAGACTAGACGGTGTTACTTAACATGTAAAGATATTATCAGTAGCTTAATGTTGTCATATGTTAAATTTACTTATACAATATATCCATAGGTGAAATGTCAAATTCACTTAATTTAAATATCTAATTATATATTATTGATTATATATTATTATTTCCCGTATTTATAGAATTGTACCCCAATTGGTAAAGAGCCTGAAACTTCCTTAAATAAGCGTGGTACAATTTTTTCCTGTTATATTTATTCACCACTAGATGGCCTTAGTGAGCATTTGAAACTTAAGTGAGGCCTCATGAAATGAACCTTTTTGCAACACATTTTGGTGAAAAGCTTCAAAGCTTCAACAAAGCCTCATCTTGCCATCACTATTGTATTCCAAGCCAAGCCATGCCACTGAACAGCTTTTCAGAAGATTGTACTAGTGTGAAAAAAAATCATATTGGTTAAAAGCATGTTATCTGCAACAATGAATTAAGGTGAGGTGAGGTAGGCTACATGAAACAATAAAAGTGACGTTATTATCTCTGACATTTTGGTCCCATTAACCTTGTCTATTCCTTGTCAAATAAAATATTAATGAATTTGAACTGCTGCACTCATTTTGAAAACAATACGTGCATCATGAAAAGCTGTCTATCGTAGGCTCATTGGTTAAAAGCATATTTAGCTTTCAACCATGAATGAAGAAAGGCAGATACTATTCACTATGGAATAGCAAAAACAAGCACCCATGTCAGTTTATTAATGCTATTCACACTCAACAATACTTGCTGCATGTGTATCCATGTGTATGGAAACAGCATAAAAGTGTTATTGTCTCCTTTTCAGCAGGCTAAATCTGATACTGCACATGCATCACATCATATTCTGAATGCATTTGTACACCATTTTATCAGCGCAGATATTATGCCATTATAAGCACGATGTTGAGCATTTATTTGTTACTGCAAAGTGATTGGTAGACAAATTAAAAACCATTTGCAAAACATCTAGGATTATTGTGTCTGTGAAGATTCTCATTCATCCAGGTCATGGTATTCATGGTGTTCATAGGTAACTGCACTTCTTTTGGAGCTTGAAGATGTTCCACTTTCAGAGCAGAAAGCTTTATCAGTTCTAACTGAAGATTAGCCTGGGCCCGCCCATACTTCCTGTGACGCTACATTCAATTTTGCGAGCAAGTCAGTCTGGTCATCTTGCCGATTTAGAGGAATTATTTTTCCCAAATCAGTGGGCACCAATGAGAAACAAGCTTACGCATACGTCATCGGAATGCATTTTCTGATTGGTTGTAGATTCTCCCAGTAAAATACAGAGGCATCTGATGGACGTGGGTTAAGCCCGCCTCCCAGAAGGCGTGTAGTAACTGAGCCTGGCCAGACTAAGCTCCAAAGAGCTTATCAGTCGCGTTAGCCAGGCTAACAGAAGATAGGAATATAAGGAGTTAGTAAGTTAGTTCGTAAATGAAGCCATGGTGGCACCTGTAATGGGGACCAGAAGGACCCGGCGGAGTCGAGCTGGTACCGTGTATGGAAATTCACTGATAAAACGGTGAAGGCCATCCACAAGCTAGTCACACACATAAAGAATGAGTGTACTGTGCTTTCTGCTAATGCTGCAGAGAGTTTTGAGTGTGCTAATCTGTTCAAATTCAGCCTCTCACCAACGTTATTGTCCATCTTTGATTTGTTTGGACAATGTGCTATGATGGTGGTGCTGAAGTGGAATGACTTTAGAGCTTATTAAATGCTTTTGTTGACGTGTGTGTGTGTGTGTGTGTGTGTGTTTGTGTGTGTATGAGTGTGTGTGAGTGTGTGCAGCCCCCAGTAATTACTGTCAAGATTCAGGGTGAGAGCAGAATACTGAAAGGTGTGTAATAGTCTCGGCACTTTGTGTTGCACTTCCAAATAATTACACATATTCAACAAAACACATCCAGCAAAATGCACAGTAAAAGACAAATGCATGTAAGCGCACCCAAGCACACTCACACATACAGTACACATACATTTTATCATACCCATTCACCAATTTCGCAGTTTCATCATATATATATATACCAAAAATCACATCAAATCATTACAGACAAATCAATTGCTTTTCTTGTGGTGTGTGTGTGTGTGTGTGTGGGGGGGGGGGGGGGGCATGTGTTTGTGTGTAGTTGATGAGTGTGTGTTTGCACTTGCCTCACCCATTTCTCATTCCAACTGAGGATCGACAGGCCCTCCAGCAGCAGTAGCCCAGAGAGGAGTCATCAGACACGGGTAGAGGACATGCGCGCAGGCCCTGCTGTCTATCTGTCTGGTGGATCCAGCAACTGTAAAGCTAAATTATTGCCAATCAGATTTTTTTCACAGCTCAACTGCTAGACAAATTGCAGCCTGTGCTGTTTGCTATGGGTCACAGCCTTGCGTAATTTCATTTTAATAAGTCAGATTTGAAGGCAGGGTGACAATGCAAATACACACACATACACACACACACAAATATAAACACATTTGCATCCAGGGACAAAAGCACATGGAAACACATGAATGCACACTTAGAAATGAGTGTAAATATTCTACAGCACCAGACCCACTCTAGAGCAGAGGACACTCATGCAATCATTGAGTCCCTCAGAGGCATTAGTACTGTATGTAGTACTTTTGTTTGTCACATAGAATAGTATTCCTAAATCCATTTAGTTTTAAAACTAAGGAAAGCTATCATTTCATCTATAACAATTACTACATCCTGTTCTCTTTAATAGCAGCAGGAAAAAAATATAAAAATAAAAAATTATTAATGCAGGCAAGCTAATTAAGCATTTTGAATATTTAACCATTAATGTCACAATCCAGATGCACAGATTTATTCCCAAAACTGACATTTGTAAAGGTTTCTTCCCCTGTTCTCTTTGATGTTCCAGTGGCCATGGACACAAAATGATCACATTACTATGTAAACCTGAAATGAGAATCCTGTCTGTCTCTCCCTCCTCATCATCCCCCCTCTAAATATTCCTCCTTTCCAAAAACAAAAAGCGTACTTGTTCACTGTACACATCCAGGATGAGCCCAACCTAAAAAGACGTGAATCCTGTCTGAAAACAGGGGACTCTGTCATGCAGGCCTAGCGTGTTTCTCACCCGGGCCCTTTGAAGTAGAACGATGGCGCGTGCCATGCTGAATGACGCTTCACACGAGTGTCGGCCGGCCTTTCAAGTCCGTGCCGAGTGTCCGACTCCACCGCGCACATGTCTGTGGGTGCCGAAGATAGCGGGAGATTTCATTACACACACATAACCGGATTATTCTATCAAGACGATCCAATATCATCCGTAATAAGGTTGAAATTGCATGATTTGATATGTGTGTCCTTTAATAACAACAAAAATTAAACTGAGGAGGCGTTTTTAATTTCTGTTGTGATGTGCGTGACTTGCGAGGGCTTGAAAACCCGGTCTTCCACGTGTGGGGATGGGGTGACGGAGTGACCGAGTGGGCTGTGAAAATGTCTGATGTGACCCCTTCGCCTCGCCTGTGAACCTCCAGCGTCATTTCATGGGAAACCATGTCATTTGTGAGCTCGGTGATGCCGAGGTAGCGGTGTCAGGTTTTATGAAGTCGGGAACAGGTTTGATCTCTTCCCTCATTCCCCATTTAACATGTAACTCTCTAAGCTGAAACATAATTATAGCCAAGCCCCAGTCCCACCTCCCCCCACTTCACCCTCTCTCCCCTCCACCCTCCTCTCACCTCTCCGATCATCATATTGCTCCTCATGCTATAAGGTGTAGCAGCTAATGTGGAACTGCCAGAGAAATCTTTGACAAAATGGCTGGCATTATCTTTTAATTACACTCAGATGCCTTATTCCAAGTCAGACACTGCGTGGTACTGTCAGCGCCTGCTGCCCCGTCTCTTTCACTAGTTAATACGGAGATGTCGAGAATGGCTCATGCACAGGAGCTGGAGACCGAATGCAGTGTTATCTCTATCACTGAGGAAGGTAATTGAGACATAAGGTATCAAAGGGTCGACAACATTCCTCATCCTGGAGTTTTAGTTTTGTCTTAATTCTTACTTTTGTCCCCTCATATACAGTACAACCAAATACACACACACACACACCTTCACACCTCAAACATTCACAGGTGGCAAGTCAGCATCAGGTTGTCATGTACAATAGCGTGTCAGTGTCAGTTATGCCGTTCTAATTGGAGACATTTCCCATTCAAACTAGATGAGTGATGTGTGAGTGGCAAAAATAGAAACGGACAGAGCCACAAAAGTTCTGCTTAAAAGTCGGACAGCGTTGCATCACACAGTCCTGCATGCCATTGCATCACATCCAGTTAGGATATCCCAGTAGAAAGCAATCAAAGCCATCAGTTGAACGCAATCAAACTGAGTTTACAGCTAACATTTGATCATGCTTGCTTGCAGTCAGGACACAATGTTAGTGACTTTTGACACTCTTGTCCATTCGATTCATTTGAATTACCTCGGGCAATTTTACAGCTTTAGTCGCTCTTGGTGCGGAGGAGGGCATGAGGAGGGTGCGTGTGAGCTTATCTCAGTGACGTTCCCTCCAAGCCCGAGCCACCTCGCCTTCCCTCACCTTCCGCAGAGCAGGTCCCAGCATCCAGGCTACTGCGCCAGGCCCCAGCCCTGGAGATAAGAGCGTAATGATGCCCGACGTATGCCTGCTCCAGCCCCGCCTGATGAAGATGGAAGGGGGTCCTGCCCCCGCCGCCATGATTGATGGCTCAGCCGACGAGTCAGGGTTGGCGGAATTGGCGGTGTGAGTGTATGTGTGTGTGTGTGTGTGGTATGTCGGGGTGGTAACTAAGCACCACTCAGCATGCGTGGGCACAGCGAACTTCCCCGTGTGCAACCCAACCCGCGCACCCACCCCCTCACCTGTCAGCCGAGCTCCACATACATCACCTTAATGAAAATGAGATGCTAATGCGCTAATTACCGAGCGTGCTAAAAGAGCAGAGCCCGGCAAATGGCAGCCTTGTAAGGAGCAGCTCCGCCGCCGCCGGAATCAGCGCGTTGCCACTTCCTCATCGGCACGTGCCTCCAGCGGCAGGAAGGAGTTAATTAACACGCTGATGTCGTTAAGGAACTGGAGGAAAGGACACGTGAAGTGAAGAGACGTGGGGGGAAGTGTTTTTAGATGCTATTTTGACTGACCTCATTTCCTCAGGACAGGGCCACTTCTACTGTATGGGCCAGCCTCACCTGACGATTTGAGTTGTTGAAATGAATGGGTTGCATTGAACTCAAGGACCAGAGGGGCTTATTGCACATAAAAATTACGTCAATCGAAAACTGTAGTTAGCTGACAAGCCTTTATTTTATGTGGAATGAGTCTATTTATCTTAGTGACGCCCACACACACGCACACACACAAATACATACACATACACACACACACATACACAAATCATACTGTAAGTTCTCATTTGAGGTCTGATGACGTATGTACACCATATTTATTCAAACACACAGACTCACACTGAAGGTTTGATTGCACACACAGCACACATACTGATACACCTCTACACCACCTCTCTCACTCTCTCTCTCTCACATGCACACACATACACACAGATATGCAAGCACACTTGATGGCAAACAGGTGCGCCGACTGGAGAAAGGAGGAGCATTAGTGTGGCACATGTTGCCTGGGGTTGTCATCACTCTCAGGAGTGACGCATTCACATCCGAGCAGCGCCGCATGTCTTAATTACTGCTGTGACCTTCAGCTGACACACTCAGCCTTAACTCTCCAGCTGTGTGTGTGTGTGTGTGTGTGTGAGAGAGAGAGAGAGAGGGAGGGAGGGAGAATGAATTTCAAATACAGAAACAACTCATCATCCGCACTTATGATCTTTTTTTTTCCTTTCTTTTTATCCTTCCTCTCCTTTCTATGCTCCTTCACTTACTCCTCTCTTAAACTTTCTGGTTTGCAGTTTCATTCGACTTCTTTTTAGCCATATAAAATTTTTCAATTTTGCAGTAAGCCACTCATAAATAAAACCAAATTTGAAGAACCACTGGAGGTAAACGTTCATTTCCATTCATTTGGTCCGTCATCTGGGTTGTTTATTGCTCGACTTTGCCATAGAAGACTGAATATTGTTAGTTTTACTCAGAAAGAAGCTACACAAATGCATTTTAGTCAAGAAGTACTCGCAAGATTTTTTATTAAGGTGGAAAACTACAGTAACAGTTTAATTACATAGTACACTTGACCACCCACCCAATTTAATTATATAAACTTGACTTAAAGACATGAATCTTTACATAATTGCTTATTTGTTGACGGTGAAGGGTGTTTCATTAGAATTCTGTTTTTATTATACATTTTATAATTTAAGAAAAAGGGATTTTATGCTTCGAGGGGGGAAAAGTGCTTCCCAAGTTTATATTCCTCTCCGTATGCCACAACCCATTTTCTTGTGTGTGTATGTGTGTCCCCAGTGGAGTAGGTTGGAGAGAAGACAACTGTTGATTCCTTTGTCTGTGTCCCTGAGAGATGACCGATAAACACAAAGAGATAGTAGTCAAGACAAATATATTCAAACACACACACACACAAACTGACAAAACTCTCACAAATATACTCACATCAACTCACAAAGTAATACACACACACACACACACAGATACAGCAAGAGAGAGGGAGAGAGAAAAAGAGAGAAAAGATTGTTGAGTGGAAAAGAGGTTTGAGGATCCTAAATATTCATGGTGTGAAAGTGGCAGGCACTCAGACAGCATAAGAAAGAAAGAGAGAGTGAGTAAGAGGAATTGAGAGAGAGAGAGAGGGAGAGAGAATAGGTGGTAGGCAGATGGTCAACAAGAATGAGGAAGAGAGAGAAAGATGGAAAGAGTAAGGAGAAAAAAATAGAGAAGGGTAGAAGATAGAAGCGGCATCCAATTCATTGCTGACATGACTGGCCAGCTGTGAGATTGGGAATAAAGACAACCAGTGAGGCACAAGCAATTGCAAACACACACACACACACAGACATACATGCAAACTCTTATGCAAACATTGCACACATTCGGTACTCTCTCTGTTTCTCTCTCACACACACAGACACAATTTTATAACCACACAAACATAGTCTACATACAATGAAAGTGCAATGCCATTCCTCAAAAAGCAACAAATTAAACTAACATACATAACCATATTTGCCATCTCCCAACACACACACACACACACAAATAACTCTCCCTGTTTTTTTTTAGTGCTGAAAGGATGACTACAGAATTCCTGCGAGTTTGACATTGCTTTGTCTTCTCCAGTGGAATGTGCCGACGCCCATACACCCCCCCCCCCCCCCCCCCCCCCCCCCCCCCAAGTAATTACATTTCTTGAAATAATTATGGCGGGTAATGAGAACGACCCAGCAGACCTCGGCAGCACAGGACCGAGGTGATTTTTTGATTGCGTTCATTCTCACCCCCGCTTTAATTGCACACCCGTTTGCTGAGGTTTTCAGAGAACCCTTCCTGTAGTTCCCTTCTCTCTCTCTCTCTCTCTCTTTCCTCTTTCTCCCTTTCTATTTTGTGGCTTTTGGTGTTCAAATTGGAATGGGGGAGGAGGTGGTCTGCGTTGGGATGTTTAAACGTCGCTATCAGTTCCCATGGGGGCATGTGCTCTCTCAGAGGGACCACAGAGGGCAGGACAGGCCAAGGCAGCAATGTGGATAGCTAGGGCTTTCCCCAAGCACACACACACACATACACACACATGCACACACACACATACACACACGCGCACACACTCACACACACACATACGCACACACACACACACAGACCATGCACAACATGTGTTAATTAAAGGTTATGCATCACATGAATTCTGAATAAAGGTTATGCATCACATGATTTTTGCGCACAATTTTTCTTACAATTAGTTCTCTCAGAAAGACTTCGAGAGTAGAATAATGAACGAATGTTTTCTGAGTAAACGAAATGCAGAAAAAAGAATGAATAGATTAAAGTTTTTAGTGTAGGTCCCATCTTGGATCCAGAATTTCAAAAAGTTTAGCTGGTGGCGATCAAGCCTATTTATTGGACAGATTGACAGGGACCCAGTAGGTGGCGGACAGAAGGGAGCTGAGGACTTTTCAATGCTGGTGTCTAAAGCAAAAAAACAAAACAAAAAAAAAAAACAGGTATATAAGGGACTATATAAGACAGGTGAGGGCCAATGACTGAATGATGTGGTCAGTTTTTGCTTGTTTTTCAATATTTCTTCTTTGAATTTTAAGTTTAAAATGGTCAAACGGTGTGCATGGGGTACATGCAACTCTGACACAAGATACCTCAAGAGGTTGGGCAATGGTTTATTTTTTACCCTTAACAGAGGTAAGTGTCTGCTCTGGATAAAATTATGCGGTAGACCACACCACCAGTTAAACGTGGAGAAAATCAACAAGGATGTGTACGTCTGTTCTAAGTTAAGTCAACAACGTATTATCTTTAACATGTCTAACATAACATTAGCTTAAAATAAGAAAACGTTAGCTTAACGTCAGCTTAATCATGTCACTTTGTTTACATGGGAGTTCATTGAGTGGTTATAGCATAGTTATGCTAGTTTTTGTACTTCTATCAATCATACATAATGGTTAGCTGTTGTCCAAAGGGCTCTAGTTATACTAACGTATATTTTGGATCTTAGGTTCATCAACATATCTGTAAATAACCGAGATAACAAATGTTATCAATGTAGTGCTGAATGATTCATGTAGTACTTGTAGCACCAGAAGAGCTAGCTGCTAGTCTTGGTAAAGAAGATAAATTGAAAGTAATTATAAATGAATACATTTAAAGTAAATCAAACTTCTTACCCTGCAGTGCATGAACAGTGCTGACCCGCTATCTTGTTGTCCACGATGGTGATAGCAACGAGATGCGGTTATTCGCGTTTACACCAGGCGGCAACATTCCATGTCAGACAATGAAGCCAAAAATGAACGTTCTAAAGTTGCAATACCACAGCCATCCGCTGGGGGCTGGCTGCAAAAGGGAGTCAATTCCCATAGACCCCCATGTTAAAAAGTCCATTTTCACAGTAAAAATAAACATATTTACAGCCTGGTTCAAAAAACGGTTTTAGTGCATTTCGATCATTTTTGAGTCCATGACAACTGTGAGGGGGGTGAATTATTTTTAAATTCATCAGCTTAGTGCACAGATTAGTTTTATCTTTAGCAAATTGAGGGATGATTGACAGCTGTCAATGGCCAATCAGAGCCGGGTTCTAAAGTTTGGGGTTGTTAACGGGGCCATCATCGTCGCCCATTCAAACCTGAACTTCAAGATCACCACTACGTTAATATTTCAGTTAATTTTATACGTGTCATCTCCTGTTGGTAACCGACCATCCAAGAAGGCTTCACATTTTATCCGGTAAGTGTCATTTCAGTCTTACCTGTCACTGTTAACAAATATGTAGCATCGCTGCATATGTAGCATGTAACGTTAGTTAGCATGCTATGTCCAGGTCTTAAAATCATACAGCACCTGAAGTGAACCCAGCACGTTGATATCTGCCTCACAGTTGTTTATTTCGATAACTTTAGGAAGAGTAAGGTGGTATTACCTTTGCGGACTTAACGTTAAATACCCAGAGACGTTTTAATAGGAGGCGTAGCATCCCTTTGACTAACAACAGTAAAGCTAACGTTAGCTATAACTATCCTAATGGAGAGTGTAATGTGTTAATAAAACGTTCACAAACGCTCTCTTGTAAAACCAAAGATTGCAGTCTACGGTTTATCTGACACTTACTTTAAAATAAGACGGAATTGATTGACCAAATTCCGTTCCATCTTTAACGTTATGTGGAATTGAAGGTTGTGAAATCCACGCCATAAGTTGGGTCATAACTCTGCCTTGCTAAACTTGTCAGAAATTAACGTTATAAGAAACTCTTAGCTGAGCCGTCGGTCATTGACATTCATTGATTATGAAGGCATAGGCTTTATTTACCTTTCGATTAGTTGGAAGGTAATTACTGTGGATTAAAATGTCATCTCTGCAGTGAAGAAATAGCATTGAGTTGCTGAATTGCATAGTTAGTTTGATGGGACAGCTGTGCACTGAAATGAAATTGACGTGACTTGTGGAGAAAATCAGACACTGGTCTATTTTTCTTGTAAGCTAAGATGAACTGGAAAAGTGCCCTTGTTTGTGGTTGTAGTTATTGGTCAGAATTACACTTAATAGTGTACCTCTATTAAAGTACGAAGTGTTACACACACACTTGTCAGTAAAACATTTGCCTGGTAATTGACAGCTTGGCCAAACACACTTGGATATTAAACAGCTGGTTGTCTAATGTAATTACATTTTTTTTTCTCCAACATGTAATTTCTTGTTGGATTGTTAGACAGATTGTTCCAACATTTTAAACAAACATTACTTATCTTTTCCTGACCCAAACAGGCTGGACCCCATGGACAAGACACTACAGCTGCGCAGGCAGCATTTTGGAAGGTACTGATCTTTGTTTCCTCCAAAGAAACCATTTAATGTATCTAACTGCCTGTTCTAAAAACATGCTTTCCCCCTCATACTGTATATATTTCTGGTCTAACTAGTGGAAACTGCAGAGCATCCGCAAGCCAGATGAGAGAGTGCTGAAATGAAATTGAACCAGTTGACCCAACGCCCTGTCTGACATTACCCAGAGACACCAAGATGGCCTCTCAAACAGCAAAAAACAAAACGCACAACATTTTGTTGACTTCATACTTATTTATTTTATCATATTTCTTTAAAGTGTCTTACTCGTATTGGTTTTCATTGTGGATGGCATGTTCTGTAATTCAAGCTAAAAATATATGGAATTTCCGGTTCATTAAGTTTGTAATTAATAAAAAAAAAAAATTACACAATAAAAATGTAATTTCCATATATTTCAGGTGTGTGTTGAGTAAACAATTCCAACTTATGTTTCAACTTACTTAATTAGGAAATTTGTTAAAGGTCTTGTGACAGTTCCAGATGTAAAGTTACATGTGCACTCTTCAGGTTTCAAATCTTAATTTAACAGAGTAACATGCATCAAAGATCTCTTAACCTTAAGATGGAATTGCCTCAGTGCTTATCTCATCAAGTCTTTTGGTTTGATTAAAGTAATTCCTGTGCCTTGTTCTAGGGCAAGTGGGTCTAGCCTACTGTGCATAGCTGCTACACAAAAAGTAAACACCAGTGTTTAAAAGTTGCATCCATAACATGAAGTTTGTGATGAAAGAAAAGTAGGCTGTCTCTTGGTCTTAATTTTCTGCTCCAACCCAGAACATTGACAAGCGTTTCATCCAACAGCAACCATCTTCATACAATGGGGACTGTAAAAAATGTTTTGATATATTATACAGTATAATCTCATTGAGTTCTGTCGTACAACACTTAGCAAGCTCAATAGCTACAACATTCAGCATGTTACAAGTAAGGTGCATGAAGAACAGTAAGGAATAATATTCGACTGAAATTAAAATGTTTTGCTTATGTTAAGCCTTTTACAACCAACTCGTAATGTTGACCGGTGTTATGTCACATTTTCGTCCTTGCACCTGTGATATTTCAGGTATCTAAGCTTCACAAGATAGCATGCATAGCCCAACCAAAAATGAGAACGTACACTTTCATTTAGTCCTCAATGTATGCCTACCAAACGAGATTACATTACAGTCGATAACGTCCATTTCAGCTTCACACATCAAAGATTAAGGGGGCTGGTGTAGGAGGAGAGATGAGTTGGTGTCTATAGCTAACTTGCGCTAGCGCACGTCAGTTTAGCATTACTAAAACAATTCACGGCTGTGCCAGAAGAAGTCTGTTCTCAAAGCCTACTTATCGGTGATTCATACCGGACTTATATGAACAGTAACGTACAACATGTATAAAGAAGCTAAGCAATTTTACAAAACAATTTTCACTCACCAGCAGTTTTTTTTTTCATTCAGCATGGATTCACTTCATTTAGGAAAAAGGGCTCCAGTTCCGAAAAGATGCCTCAGCGATCTCAGGGTAGCACCGGCTCCACCTGTTTATCCTTAATTGGACGGACCTGGCGTAGGCGGGTTTAGAACGTTGACTTAACCGTCCAAGATGGCAGCGCCCATAACCCCCGATTTTGGCTTCATTTTCACTGTTAAGGAATTCTAAGGGTGACGTCACAGATGCTTTGTCCAGTTATTATATACAGTCTATGGTTTACACTGTGACCTGTACACTTTTGCCTGGAGCTGTAGTTTTAATTTATACCAAATGTTTCAACAACAACATCATTAACATACCCCTCTATTGAATAAGTCAGACCCTTTTGGTGACTTCAAGATGAAATTGGATCTTTCTGACTCCAAAAATCATCTATTGCCTCCTGAGAAATTTCAGACACAGTGACAGCTGCCATATATATATATATATATATATATATATATATAAACAGGGAAGATTGAATTAAACTTACATAGATATATGGAATGAAACCTGATATACTGTATATGGACTAAAACCTGATATTGAATGCAACTTGATATATATGGAATGAAATCGCATGGGATGAACGCAGATATTTATGGAATGAAACGTTACGGATACTAACGCATCCTTTGTTCTCTGAGTGAGAAGCCAAAACGTACGAATGGATGATGCCTATCATCTCCTACTTTTTCTGAAGTCAACTTTAACCAACCCTTTGAAAAAAGGGCAGTAAGCGCTCTGACACGCGCAGGCACCTACTTAGACAGCCCTGCGTGACGTCACAAAGTCTATATATTGACTGCGCTTATGCTTCAAGTCCTCTTTTCCAAGCTTGCCAGCGTCGGCGAGTTGAGGCCCGAAGCGTACGCTTCTCACTCAGAGAACCGAGGATACGTTAGTATCCGTAACGTTCTCTTTAGTTTCGAAGCCGAAACATACGAATGGATCACTACAACCAAGCCTCAAGAGCCCTACACCGAGGAGCCCGAGGTGGAAAGACCCACGGGACCGCCGCCGGGCCCAGAGAGAACACTCTCTGCTACGCCCGGCCTGGTGACGTCCAGTGCGTAAAAACGCGCGAAGGTGTTGCCTGAGGCCCACGACGCGCTCAGGCAGATATCTCGCATTGGGACGCCTTTCCAGAAGGCCCAAGAGGCCGCTACTCCACGGATGGAGTGCGCCCTGACATGCGCAGACGGAGGAGACTGACGGGCCTCCTGTGCAGCAAACTCTTGGACGCGTCGGTGGTTACCGTCATGCGTCTGGTTACAGCGCCAAGCGCGCCGCCTCTGGTGAAGGACGACGGCCTGCGCCAATGCGCTAGGGCTAGCCGCATGCGTCTGGATACAAAGATCCGACGGGCGGGGTTCGACTTGGAGGACACACCCAGTTCCGCTAAGGCGAGCTGCAGCGGGCGTAAGTGTAGAAGGCCGAGGGGGACAGCGCCCCAGGTGCTAGAGACAGACCGAAAGCGAGGGTTGTGTACTTGTAGAAAACGCCTGTGTCTTGGGACTATGCCTATGTGGAAATAGGCGTCCTGAAGGTCTATGGTGACCATGTAATCCCCCTGGCGGACTGATTCTGCCACCATACGCCCCGTGAGCATGCGAAAGGTGAGAGGCTTGAGCGAAGCATAGAGCGCTCTGAGATCTAGAATAGGGCGAAAAGCGTCCGACTTTTTGGGCACAAGGAAGTACGTACTGTAACGACCTGCGCGCGCGAGCGTCCGATCTACGCGCTGAATAGCGCCCTTTCTCAACAGATTGCGAAGCTCCTGTCTGAGAGCAGGGGCCCTGGTTGAGGGCACCACTGACTCCATGACACCTCTGAAGGGGGGGGTGGCCACCTGAATTGTAGTTGATAGCCTTTCAACACTGTTGAAAGAACCCAACGTGACGTCGTGCACATTGCCCAATTCTGCCTGAGTAGAGGGGCGCGATGAGGAGGCAGCAAAGACAAACAAAATGCTATGCTGCCCCCCAGTGGCACTAAGGGAGCCGAGGTCAGTGACTGAGGCTGTCCAC
>JAGFZM010003280.1:0-12341 GCA_017657215.1 Limnothrissa miodon
AGCACTAAAATGAACTGAAGCACTATCACTTAGCACTATGCTCCTTAAGGTTTCTGCTATGTAGCTCGATTGTTATCCTCGTTTTGTAAGTCGCTTTGGATAAAAGCGTCTGCTAAATGCATAAATGTAAATGTAAATGTTATCGTAGGACATGTTCCCTAATCTTTCAAAACATCTGTTATTAAAGCCACTATGTGTAGGATTTATCTTCGTCTTATTAAAAATACATTTTTTATTTTAAAAATATAAAGTAAAACGACAGTAATTACCTCCATGAATAAATTGTAGTGTTCCCGTAAACTTGGTAATTTCCATTTATATGTAGATGTGGCTGGGTACCAAATGAGAATATCCATTTTGTGCCGCCATTTTCAAAATGAGGACCGTGGGAAATGAGGACCGTGGGAAGGGAAGGGCTAATACATTTTATTCAAATGTGTGCAGTATACCACTTCGCCGATAGATGGGAGAAATTCTCATACAAAAAAAATAAAACTTACACATAGTGGGTTTAAGCCTTATATCAAAAAACCCAACCTTGTCCCGGCTAATTACTGATCCATGTCTAGCCTGCTATTTATATCAAAAAATGGTGTCTAAGCACATCTGTAGCTTCTTACAACATCAACACACAGGACATCTACGAGTCTGGCCTTAGAGCACATCATAGCACATAATCCACCTTACTTCATCTAATAATTTATGCATATGCAGGATATCAAAAACTGGATGACTAATAATTTCTAATTCTTAAACTTTGTCATGAAGTAATAATGATAGGTCGTAAACCATTGACTAACACTGTACCCCATCATCAAAACTTACTTAACTTACTTAGGTTAAAGCAGCACCAAGGAGTTTTGAAAATCGCACCCTCTAGAGATTGAACGGAAGCTTGCCATAAGGCAAGTCAATTGTAGTTTTACTTGAACTACAGATGACTACCAATGGGCAATCTTGTTTAGTGCCGTTAAAGCCGATAGAGGGCCGCAGAGCAAATGCAGCAAGTATCTATGATTACTTAGCGGCAGGGGTGGAAGTAATGAATTACAAATACTCAGATTACTTTATTTTTTCAAGTGTGTATTTTTACTCATACTTGAGTACAATATACACCATGTAATCTACTTCACTACTTATAAAATTAAAAGTCACTATCGAGTAGTCTATGCCCACAATTTCAAATAATATTCAAACTTTGCAGCCAATAAGTGCAATTACGTGCAATTGTGTATAAATAAGTGCAATTGCGTGCAATTGCGACTGCGTAAACTAAAAAGAAAAACGTTGAACTGTGCTGCAGCAACAGGCAAAGCACAGTTGTCTGATGATTGGCTACTACACAGTGGAGTACAAACTAATTTATGAACGTTTGGAGACAAATAAGCCAAAATGGTGACAGAAGACAACACTGTTAACTGTGTAAAACGATGCAAATACAAGCCAAGGTACCAGACCTGACATGAGACATGACCTGAGAGCTGCAAACAAACATGTTCCACAAGCAACTATTGATGTTTATTTACAGAACATAAAAATGCCTTTCTTTACCTTATTCATCTGAGAAATGTGCTTTGAACATAGATATTTTATACTGGTGAATCGAATTGAATGCCTGCTATTGACGGCTCTAAAAAGAAAAACATACTCAAGTAGTTTTTGAGAAGAGTACTTTGTACTTTTACTCAAGTATTCTTTTAACACCAGTACTTTTACATATTAAGTACAATTTAACCAATATAACAGTACTTGTACTTCTAAATTCTACTCCAGTACAAATTTTCAGTACTGCAGTTACTTACAGTTCTGCTTTGCGGTCTTTAACTCCTATTTAACACAAAAGTTAAAAACTTTGGGATATACATTGACCAGGTCTTCTCTCTAAATCCTCATGAAAAGCATATTTCTAAAACATCATTGCTAAGGTTAGAAAATCCTATCCTTTGTGGATGCAGAAAAACTAATACATGCATTTGTTACCTGTAGACTTAATTACTGTAATGCTCTGTTCTCTGGATGTGGTACTGCCTCAAAAACCTACAACTAGCCTACAACCTACAAAAAGTTGCAGCGTGATCACTCACAAAAAAATTTGAACATATCACCTATCCTCGCTTCATTCGAATTTCAAATTGATTTTAAAATACACCAACTAACATATAAAATACTCCTACTAACCTGTGGCGGTGTTGGCTTGCCATACACCATACTTTATTTATGCCGTTATAGCTTACTGATGCAACTAAACCGCTCATCTGTCATGCCATACAACGCTCTCCCTTTCTCTCTCCCTCTCCATTTAACCTATATCTATACGTGCATGCATATCCAATGTGACACCCACAATGACTGAAATGTAATGTAGAATGGCCAAACCCATCTTCCTTTTCTGCACATCCATGCCACTACTATCTCTACTGAGAGTCATCCCTGCCTTCCACCACCTGATCCTGAATCGCTGTCCTCCTGGGTGGACTGCATCTACCACGGACAGCCCTGACATGATTGACCCAGCTTCCAGTTGGCCATATGGCTTGACTGCTCTTATTGATATGGGACTATATCTTGGGATTATTATAGGATAATTATAAGACTATATTAAACACCATGAATTTGTATGATGTGTGACTACATCCAGGGTTTATTAGGATGCTATGGTTTTTCTAAGGCACGACCTAATTAATACCATGGACTAATCTGAGAAATTGAAAATTTGCAACCCTATAGTACATGAACCTAGGCAGGGGTTAGCCCCTAGAGCTGTGGCCACAACAAGATGAAAAAATAATAGGGAGTTTTTCCTTGCCCCTGTTGCTAATTGATGCTTTGGCAGTAAAGTGCTATGAGACATGACTTTTGTATAATAACCTGTACAAATAAAATTGAATTGGAATATTCTGTGCCTTGTCTGCCTACTTTCACGTAGAGCTGCTGGAATTCTTCCAGGTTCAGGATACCACTGGGACAATCCTTCAGGAAGCCTTTGTACCATTGTTTGAGCTCAACTTCATTGAACTCTGTGTTCTTGGCCAAGTCGTCCAGTACCTCTGGGGAAAGCTTGCTGTTGTGTTTCCCCATCTTGCTGCACCAGTCTGTTTGAAAAGGGACATAGAAGTGAATCCTAAATTGAATCCAAAGCACACAATCAATCCCACCTAGGTAGAAAAGAAGTGCAGCTAAATGAAAAAAATCTTTAATGTGCTACAAATGTATAAAAAACAAACATTTTCTTTAACTATTCCTTATTGTTTGTATGACAAACATGGGTGACATCCTTAATTATATATTTCTATGGGAAATTTACCCTTAAAACACATTGGCTACTAATCATTTCTAGCCTCATATACTTTGCTAGAATGTTCCTAGATTAGAAGCTTTCTCTAGTTGATGATCATAAATTTGAGGACGAATATTAAAAAAATAAAATGTAAGGATAGGCGTGGTTTTCCCCTCCCGAGCACCCTCTAAAGAAATGTAAATGTTTGCTCGTTTGTACTCCGTTTTCCACCATAGACATGAAATCCATACAAGGTTTCCGGTTTCCTCACCCCTAGCCTTGCCTGATTGTTTTTGAGTAGACTACAGCAGATTTACCCGCCAGAGGTAAGTACGTTTTTTTTTTTAATTTCTGCAAAGTTTGCATTCTATTTGAGCATATATAATCTGTTATCTTAAGGCGATCAGGTTTTTACTGCTATTTTGTTCCAGTTCCCTATTTTTTGAGGGGCTGTATCAGAGAGAATAACCGAGGAACTTGTATTAGTTTGTTCTAGGCTATACCAAATCTTTTTTCTATATCTTGCAATGTGTTCTATTGAGCATACAGTTCAGTGTGACTGCATGAAGAGGGGTGACCGTCTCTTTACGTTACTGTATTTTTAGACTTGCACGGCATAGATAATCAATACAAATCACTGTTTACAATTTGCGCTGTACATCTACAACGATTGGCAGTGGTTGGGTTCTGCTGTAGCAGTGGGGGTGGGGTTCTGCTGTAGCAAATGTGTTGCTGGTACAGTACAGGTTGATCCTGATTTACTCAATTATTGCTTTACAATGAACACAATAATCCAAGTAAAGAGTAAATAATACATAACATTACAGAGTACTATATATACATATGATATTATTGACAAAAGCTCTGAGACACAATTGCAGGAAGCAACTTCAACAGCTCCGTCCGAGTACTCGGCTCAACCAATTGGAAGGCCAAAATCATCAATGTGGAGGTCCACCAGATTGGATGCCATGGAACAGAGGAGACTGCAGAATCTACAAGAAACGCGTAATGTATAAATAAAGGTTTGTCTAAAACAAAATATGACTAACACTGATATTACCATAATATTACACACACAAAAGACCTTGCTGCCGGCAGTCACCAGAGAACTGTGTGAGCAAACTTACATGGACATTTACATTTTGGATGTGGAGGCACTGCGGCCAGTCAGAGCCATGTGGAATGACGTCTTTGCACCCTGAACCAGAGCTAGAGCAGAGACAATTCAGGCATGCAGCCTACCGCCAGTTTGTGTTCTGGCAATATGGACTCTAGATGGGAGCAGTTGTTGTGTGTGGCGCATCCGGGACAAATTTCCTGATCCCAGGGGCCAGTAGGCCAGTAGTAATTTTCTATTTTTGTACCTTTGAAAAGTGCACATACACTAATGAAGACAAACTTTGTTCAGAAAAAGTTTACTTTACTATTTACAGTTTGTATTATGGCACCTTTATTATTTACAGGTAGTATTTTAGTCCTCGAGGTCTTCCGTCTCTCTGTGGCCCATGCCCCCAAGAGAGACATGCATTTTAACCAGTTCTGCTGTACTGGGTGGCTGCTCTGGTACTTGAACTTGTGTATGACCGTCTGTAACTAGAGAGCAACAAAAACAATGAGTTGTAAATTCTACAGCATTGAGATTTACAATGGAGTATCATTACTACAAAGATATTTACAATGGAGTAGAACCTACATTTTCTGGGGGCGCCGTGGCTCAGTGGGCTAAGGTGTCATACCATGAATCCAGCGACCTAGGTACAAGTCCGACCCAAGGTCCTTTGCCGATCCTGCCCCATCTCTCTCTCCCACTCGCTTCGTGTCAATCTCTACTGTCCTATCGGCAATAAAGCCCCAAAATATCTTAAAGGTCTCATTCCATCGTATTTTCATTAATTTTGTGGTGGTCTCTTGTCTAACATAATGTCATGAGAGTTGGTTTCGACAAAAATATGCTGTGGTTGTCTTGTCTCAAGCTATGTTAGTTAGGTGAAAACGAGTGCAGGGATAGTGCGAGAGGATTCTTATGAATGTTAATGATATGCAAACATATCGCCTCTGATTGGCTAACAGCACTGTGACGCTCCCTTTAGTGGGTCTGTCTGCCGGCAGCCTAATAATGTTTTCTTGCATAGCTAATGTTCAAAGTCACGTAGGCTGCTTTTCCGATTCGCTCGTTTTTCCCGGCTGTTTTCTATCACAGGTGAATACAGACTACAGGGGTAGGAGAGCATTTTGAAGTTGAGCATGCAAGTGCAACTTGGGCTGACCTATGGTAATGTAAAAACATCAAGTCTTAAACGGTTTATTTTGGAAGGAGACCTTTAAATGTGGCTTGTACTTCAAGGCCACTGCAAAAATCTAATTTATTTCAACTAAACCTGACATATATTCTGAATATAACAAAAACAGGAGGAAAAAAGCCAATTTTCCATAATGTCACACACAACTCTAGAAATAGTCTAAAATAGCCTAAAAATAGTCTAAAAATAGTCTAAAAATAGTATAGACACTGCACTATGCATTCCCCTCCTTACTCTCCTATCTGTTATCCGGCTTGTCAGATGTTTAGTTATTCCAAAGCCTCCTTTAGTGATAATGGTACGTGTAATACATGTAGACAGCTTGCCAGCTTGGAGGCGAGGATCACAGATCTAGAAAGTCGCTTCCACGTATTAGCTAACAACAGCAACTTAGCATCAGCTAGCCCTATTAACCTAGCAAACGTGGATGCACCAGATAGCTCACCCCCTAGCCAGCTAACCAGTCAACCGGCGGCATCCCCTTCGCAGCAGGGACAGTGGGTTACGGTGAGGCGTTCTAGTCGCGGAACGAAGTCCCAAGCACACCACCAACCACTTCAAGTTTCAAACCGATTCTCCCCTTTAAGTAATCCTCCCAACCAAAATAAAACTCTGGTAATTGGTGCTTCTACAGTACGAAACGTGAAGCTTGCGACACCATCGGCCATAGTCACAGCAATCTCTGGGGCTAGAGCGAGTGACATCGAAGCCTATTTGAAAGTGCTAGTGGCTAAACAAAGTGTAAAATACCCTAGGATAGTCATCCACACTGGCACTAACGATGTCCGGTTAAGACAGTCGGAGATCACTAAAACAAGCTTTATTTCATTGTGCAGGTTGGCACAAACAATGTCAGACTCAGTAACTTTCTCTGGTCCCATACCTATTAAACACGGTGAAGAAATTTTCAGCTGAATTTTTTCACTCAACCAATGGCTGTCGGGCTGGTGTGCCGATAACAATGTGGGCTTCATTGATAACTTTAGTTCTTTCTGGGGAAAACCTGGACTTTTGAATCGAGACGGCATTCATCCTTCAAGAATGGGTGCTGAGCTCCTTTCTAGGAACATTGACCGGCACTTGAACTCGGCGTGTTCCTGACATACCAGAGTTGGTCCAGGTAGTAGAATTACTGTCATAAACAGATCTCTGCCGCCTCACCGTCAACCCAGCAGGCAGTTGGGGAGAGTGTCCGCGACCAGACATATCGCAAAACGACCAGTTAAGGGAGGAAGAAGCAACCTCATATTTATAAAACCAGAAACAAATAAACATGATAGTCAGAAATCACAAATGAAATTCGGATTACTAAATATTTGTTCGCTCTCCTCAAAGACCGCCCTAATAAATGAGCTTATTAGCGATAATGAAATTGACATACTTTGCCCAACCGAAACGTGGCTAAAACCGGACGAATACCTTCCACTTAATGAGGCTACTCCTCCAAGTCACTTTAATTACCACATACCTCGACACAATGGTCGTGGCGGTGGTGTTGCCACAATTTATAACTCCAACCTTACTATGGCTCCCAAATTTGAATACAAATTTCAATCTTTTGAGGTCCTTGTTCTCAATCTTATGCAACCTGACAAAACATCTAGATCTAATGTACCCTTAACGATTGTAACATTATATAGACCTCCAGGCCCCTATTCTGACTTTATGACTGAATTCTCAGAATTTCTTTCCTCACTAGTCATTAAAACTGACAATATTATAGTGTTAGTGACATCAAAAACTGGATGACTAAGAATTTCCTTTGCTTAAACTCTGATAAGACTGAAGTCACGTTGATTGGCCCTAAAAACCTGACCAACACTTACTTAGTGACCTTTCACTCACACCTAACACAAAGGTCAAGAACCTTGGGGTGTATATTGATCAAGACCTCTCTTTAAATAGTCATGTAAAGCATACCTCCAAAACCTCATTCTTTTATTTACGCAACATTGCTAAGGTCAGAAAATTCCTTTCTTTTGAGGATTCAGAAAAACTGATACATGCATTTGTTACCTCCAGACTTGACTAATGTAATGCACTGTTCTCTGGATCTGGTACTAGCTGCATAAAAAACCTTCAACTAATACAAACGAGCACGAGCACTCTCTAGGACAAAAAAATATGAACATATCACACCTGTCCTTGCTTCCTTACATTGGCTTCCTGTTAAAAGCCGAATTGATTTTAAAATACTTCTCCTAACATATAAAGCCCTTAATGGCCTTGCTCCAGCATATATTAAAGACTTACTTGTTCCCTACCACCCTTCTAGACCCCTAAGGTCACAGAATGCTGGTCTCCTAGTAGTTCCTAGAATATCATAATCGACAATGGGAGGAAGAGCATTCTGCCATCGTGCGCCTGTCCTGTGGAACAAACTCCCTTCTAACATTCGTCAAGCGGACACTCTCAACACCTTTAAGTCTAGACTCAAAACTTTTCTATTTACTGACCCCTTTAGTTAGGGATGGTGTATGGTAAGCCACACCTCCTCAGGGTATTATTGGAAAGGACTGCCTCTGCTGTAAGCTACCGTCCAGGGCTTGGTGGCCACTGACCATTTCCTTTGGTGGTGTTGGCTTGTTACACTCTAAGATAAACTGGTTCTTCGCAAGTGCTCTGAGGCACTTTAAGTGCTCTGGAGAACCTTTTTATGCTAAAGAACCTTTTCTTGCTGTTTAAGGTTCTTTGAGGAACTGAATTAAAGAAAAAGGGTTCTAAGTCATACCTTGTTGTACTTTCAGTGCTTTGAGGAACCTTTTTGGCTATTGACTGACTAACTTGTGGCTGTGTGGAGGAATGATTGTAATGGGGTCATTTTTTTTATTGTAAAGGGCGATAAAGGCGACTACTTTTTATATAGAGCAGTCATAAAGTAATGTAATTATAAATCATATTAAGTAAGAATTTGTGGCTACTTGATTACTTTGTAATGACCCAATGCTGAATTAGAACAAATTATTAGAACCTAAGCACCCCCAGGGGTGTGAGGATCCTCTTGAAATTGCAATTACATATTTAGCCTAACCATGAATGCACAAAGGTATACAGAGGTATACTAAATTCTAGGAGGCAGGGCTTCTGCGTGGTTTACCTTGTTGGTTGGATACTATCCCCACAGTTAACTCTACTATTTATTTTATTACCTACATTTTTTTTAACATCACCTGTCAAGTAAGCACAAGTAAAATAGATAGACTGTCTGTAACATAACTCTCACTGCAAAAACAGATGTGTCAAAAAACACCACATGCTGATGTGTAGACAGCCTGACACTATTTGTGTAGAATTTTAACTCACTATGTGTATAATCTCTCATGCCTGAAAAGTTGACACTGTGACATGTCGGGAAGGACGTTAAAAATAATTATTTTAATAATAAAAAAAAACACACATTTTGGTAGGCCTAGTAAATAACACAGAAGGAGGGAAGTTCATAAAAAAATATTGCATTTCATTAGGCCCATGTAACTTTGTCCAACTGTGGCAAATAACGGTTGTTTTATTCATTGCCCAATCACGTCCCTCAACTGTGTATTTGAACTGATAGTTTCGCCCGCCGTTTATCATTCTTCTGTTGTTCGGGAAAAACTTGCTGCTGACGGCAAAGATGCTACTCTCATCTCCAAGCAAACAGATCAAGTAAGTTTTTCTTAAATTAGTTTCGTTTGAATTGAAAAATTTGATTATACGAAAAATAACCTAGTTTTTTCATGATGTAGTTACGTCTGCTATGATTTAACCTGTCTATGACATTAACAGTCCACCTAGCTAGCCATATTAACTAGCTAGTTCTTTCAGGCTGTGACTATTGACCATGAATTTGAAATTAATGCTTGGGTTAACTGAATATCTCATGGCTTTAAAACCACAATTTCATGACTGCAGGTGTATGGCAGTTGTATAGTTGTATAGCTTCTAAATGAGTTTACTGACATCCCATATCTGCTCGCAAACAATTCAAGGATCTCTTGCTATCGTAGGCTAACAACTGGTTGGGTAATGGCATGGAAGACGGCTAATCTACCGTTTTATTTTTCGTGTTTTGTGAATATGCCTAATCCAGTGTTACTGTAAGCCAACATTCTGCCCAGTAGTCTCCCCTGTATATATATATTTTTAACCAAACCCATTCTCAAATGCAGAAATCTCTACAGATCTAGTTTTCATTTCACTTACTCAGTTAAACTCAGTTCAGGTTGACATTTGTTCATTTGTTTAACAAAATCCACTTAAAGCTAAAACATCTATAGCTTAAAGCTAAAGCATCTATTATACTGGAAGTCTTTGTTCTTTTTTTTTCCCCAGATGAAAAATGCTACATCATGGTCCACAGCCTCACACATCATCTGCCACCTATGCCAGGGTGTTGTTAAGTGTGGAATCGGCAATATTCTATTCAGTTGATTTGAGTAGGTATGTTTCACAAGGACTGTTGTAATGTACTTTGTGTTAGTAATAATTAGCAAAATTATTATTTTCATTCAAATTATTGAAAATGAAATAATGAAGTCATTGTAACCTAATTGTGTTTGTGTGTTTTAAATCACTCATTAATATTGTATTGTAAAGATTGCACACATTTCCACAAAAATAACATACATTTGACCTATTGCACCATATCGACTTAATCTAACAAAGAAACACTGCATATCTATCCCTTTCTCTGTTCTTCAAAGCTGGGAACCAGTACCGCGACCCTCTCTACCAGCCCTGAGATGGAATCAGGAATGCAACTCGTCTGCATTGGGAGCCTGAAAAGCCCAATGCGAAAGTACATCATCACTTCCAGAAATGACCAGGTCACTATTCGATAGAATGATAGCTTTACGTGTGTTGTCCAGAAGCTATTTAAAGGGGACATATTATACCTCTTTTTAAACAATTTAGAATTGGTCTATGGGCTATACAAACCAAGTTCATGAAGTTCTTTGCACAAAAATCACTCTCACATAAATAGATTTCACCAGCTCTATTCTTGCCAGTTTCGGTCTCTCCCAAATTGAGCCGTTTAAGGGCTCTGTCACTTTTATGCAAATAAGCTGTTGCTAGTCACGCCCCGTCCTGCCCATGAAAAGCCTCCGGCTGCGTGAACTGTTTATGCTGCTCGAAAATTACTGCAAATAGAGCTGGTATCAGACCCCGATGATGAACAAGAGGATCCATCAGCACAAACAGCAAGAATGCAGCAAGCAGTTTCTGAATGTTTAGTCAACTTATTTAATAAACGTATGTTACCATTGGATCCCTCCTTAGTTGTTAGCCTACCATGTTTAGTTTGCCACAACAATGTAGCCTAATGTAAGGTTATGTTTTAGAAACATAATGCCATCTCTTTACAACACTTAGTATTTGCTAACATTTTAAACTGAACAAAGCTTGAACACGTTCAAGTAATGTTTAATAAAGTGAGGCTACAACTGCTAACGTCAGACTAATGGCTTTTAGACTAACGTTACTTGATGGCGCGCCTCCACTGATAACATGAGAAACATTTAATTTAAACCTAGACAATATTTTAACAAGCATCAGAAGGTGTTCACACTGGGTGGGTTTTTTAAAGTAAAAAACACAGACTCCGAGGCTTTTTCTAGTACAAAAAAAAGCACTGGCAGCATTTATCAGTTGATGACTTTTTTTTTACCATGTCATGAACGTGAGCTAATCTCACGTATATTAGCTAACATGCTAACTTTTGAAAGGTCTGAAATTAAGACAACTGGTTACCAAAAAAATCCAAATATGGATAACTTTACTCAATAGATCAATATTATTACACAGTGAAATTGGCAAGTCATATCGCTCACAGTGTTAATAGTTGACATCCTCTACCTCGACCGTCTCCTGTTACTGCTGGTTGCCACAGGACGCCAGAGTTTTGATTCCTGACAATGATTGGTCAGCTGTTCCAAAAAGAACGACGTATTTCTCAACTTGAAAAACTGGCGGCAGCATTTTAAAAAGTGCCCAGGTAGTACGGAGAGAAACATCTCAATCTAAGCAGATAGACATTAGCTTTGGCTAAATGGGTGGGGATTCGACAGGTGCTGGGGTTGGTCTATGCCAATTCCCTTAGTGTAACGTCAGAATAAGGGAGCCATCCAAATGGCTCACAGGAGCATAATATTCTTGACACCAAAGTATTTCTACTGACCATCAGAAAACGGATGGACGGGTTTTTTTCGCGCTTGGAGAGTTTATAAGAACAATAGAGGCCCAAAAATGAACTCAAAGCCCCGTAAAAAGTGAGTTTTTGCATAATATGTCCGCTTTAAGCTTAATTGGGTTTGCAATTTGGCATACCCAGCACAGATCAGCTCTGTCGCCATCTATGTTTTTAAAGGATTCTGATTTTTTTTTTCTTTCTTTGCATATGCTATTGAAAAAAAAAAACCGAAATGATATGAATGTTACTGATGCTGATTATTTCCGACCTTTAGACACAATACAAAATCATTGCCTCACATGTCAAGTAAATTATACTAGTCTGTTTCAAGTGATGCTACAGTGTAAAAAAGCTTACTTGAATATTAGGGGGAAACTTGTTGCCTAAAACGAGTTAAGTAAATATAATGTTTAATAATGCGTATTTAACTCACCCTAGCATGATTTGATTAAATAGACTAAAAACATTTACTTGACTTATTTGATTCAATGCATTACATTAAAGCTAAAGCATCTATTATACTGAAAGTCTTTGTTCTTTTGTTCTTTTTTTCCAGATGAAAAATGCTACATCATGGTCCACAGCCTCACAC
>JAGFZM010003282.1:0-15537 GCA_017657215.1 Limnothrissa miodon
TTGCACTGCATTCTATTGCAGGCGGTCCACGCTGCTGAACATTGCAAGTGCTGTATCTACCGCTATAGGCCACGATGGCGCATTCTACACTGTTCGTTCGCCGTGTAATGACTCATTTTAGCATCCTAAACAGTATGAAACGGATTAATTAAATGAAAAATGTTGCATAGTGGGCCTTTAACGATTCCCTCAGCCTGCCCTGCATGACGTCGGACATTATTAAGACGTCTATTAGGACTCCCGGTCTTGTGTGCTAGAGTGTTAGTCAATTTAAGAATGTAGCCTGGCTACGTTATCCACCTGTAAGCAGCTTCTAGATAAGATTTATAATTTGCCAGTTTCCCGATTTCGTCCGTGAGAAATGTAAGGGCAGTTTTTCTGTTTCAGTAAAGCCAGACCGTTAGTTCTTGTCTGAGTTGTGTGTTTCCCTAAATTTTCCCACTAATGTAAATTAAGGGCCATTTGAGTGATTACACTAACTGTCACAGTCGCAGAAAGCAATGTTAACCTGAGACCAGACTACACCATTTTCAGTGTTAAAGTTCACTTTCTACATGAACTAGCTGCTAGTTCAGTTCATAGTTCAAAAATTTAGAAACAAACGTGTTCACAGTATCATTCATCAGGCAGTAATATAATGTTCGTTCGTTTAGTTCACGTACACAAAAATTATAAACACGTTCATTAATTGTCATCCAATGAATGCTGCCCTTAGGCGCAACCAAGGGCGTAACTTTGTGCTGAACATTGGGGGGGTCAAGATAATAGAGCGTAACTTTGTGCTGAACATTGGGGGGTCAAGATCTCTAAATAAATAAATAAGTTTTAAACGCAAGATTACCGCCGACATTTTTGCTTGTCGGCTCTCCACTGCTGTTTTGCCAGATATGAAAAATATTTGCTATATATTTGATTTTTCCAAAGTCCAACTACTTTGGTTGGTGTGTAAGCAATTTTATGACCACGAAAATGGTTGCATAAACTTACTGACAGAAGAATGTTTTTTGACCACTATAAGGCTGAGATTGTATCGAATTAACAAGCTAAATGTAGGACATGCTAGTTAACTTCAAAATTTGCAGAGACTTATGGTGGAAGAAAAAAATAGGTAAAAAAATAGGGCAAATATTCCTTTTTCTTACATTGCAATTATTTTACATTCAGTATTACACATTTTTAGCATATAAGCTAAAGAACAGCTAACCATGTTTCTGTCATAGACTAGCCTACCAATCTATTTGAAACGAACAAGCCAACAGACATGCACAGTTATTCACCGTATGTCTGTGCAGGCATGTGCACTCAAAATGAGTGGAAAAAGTTTCTGAACCTTACTGCCTATTTTCGGAACTAACCATCTACATCTAACTATCAATAAAGTGTTCAGAAAGGGATGGCAGATAGGTAAACGATGCCAAAACCTGTGACTGTATCCTAGCAAACAGTTACACAACTCAGGAAAACTGACATACATCACCTCTGGTCTTTCTTTGCAGGAGGCTAAGTTCAATCAACAACAAACCAGCAGTCAACAAATCATAAGCTAACTTGACAATATGGGTATTTATTTATCTCCTTTTGGTCATGACTTTTTATCTTTATACAAGCGGATGGTCTCGATCAACAATTAAAAAAAGTTGTCTGTCCGCCTCTTTACATGTATGATGTCTCCACAGTTCAGATGACAAGCAGTCAAGCATTCAGTTAGCCCCAGGCACTGCACTTACAAAGTACAAACAGCGTGAACGTTTTTTTTTTTAATGCGGGCTGGGTAATACCAAGTAATTGGTGTGGGGAGGGAGGGGGGGTTACATTACAAGGTTATTAAACATGCTGCAACTACATGTATTCTGCAGACAATAATTGAAATAATTAAAGAAAATTGAACAAAAAGAATTCATAATTTTATTAACTGTACTGACTGAATTATATTGGGAATTATATTGGGGGGTTATATTGGCTGGATCTGATTATTGGGGGGGTCATGACCCCCGTGGAAATTACGCGCCTGGGCGCAACACTGCTGTATGCAATAGCCTACCGCTAGGCTTTTAGTGGCTGATATTGCCAGGCAAGAAAGCAGTGGCAGCGATTGACGATTGATGTTCTACAGTAGAGTAAACGGTGAATAAACAGCATGAGTTTTAAACACAGACCTTTTTTCATAGCGAATTTCTGGGCCTTAATGCAACTGTCTTGTGGTTTTAATGTAACTTTGGCAAGCTCTAATAATATATTCTACTGAAAATACCCTAATGCCAGCAATATTTAAGCTCCAAGAGTGTCATGTGTTTGACAGCCGACGGTGCTAATGTTGCCGGTGTTCCGGGTTAGTTGGTGTTCACGTTGACTGGTGATATTTGCGTAGTTTCGCTGAATATTTATAAGGCCCTGGCCTAAACTGTCTATGGACCTGCCTCTTGGGATCTAACTGGGCGGGTTTTTGATTTCTCATATTGGCCAAACGCTGGTAAGCAACACAATAAAAATCATCTCAAAATGAATGTGTCCAGTTATTGTGTTATAGCCTACACAGTCTTTTAGCATTAATTCGAAGGCCTTGTGAAAAAAAAAAATGCCCACAGAAAGTGATCAATGGGATTCGATCCGTCAACAGAATAAAGACGTGGCATAAAATAGTAAGGATTATCCAACTGAGCTACTGGTCAACGACCATGCTGGGCTCCGCACATAAATATATGGGGTTAGTGCTTCAAAAATCACAAGTTAACATACATATGTCCATGTTAACTGGTGCTATCACAATACACATGCCTACGTTAACTGGTGATGGTTATCAAGGTTTGACATGAGTTAGCACAGACAGATTTCATAGGCTACTACAGATAGACTTCTAAAGAGACCTTATTAAGCTACTGGTAAGCTTTATAAGCTATATTATTAGAGCTTGCCAAAGTTACATTAAAACCACAAGACAGTTGCATTAAGGCCCAGAAATTCGCTATGAAAAAAGGTCTGTGTTTAAAACTCATGCTGTTTACCAGCATTTGGCCAATATGAGAAATCAAAAAGCCGCCCATTTAGATCCCAAGAGGCAGGTCCATAGACTGCTTAGGCCAGGACCTTATAAATATATCTCTATCCCCTAGCACTATGCTCCTTAAGGTTTCTGCTATGTAGCTTGATTGTCATCCTCGTTTTTGTAAGTCGCTTTGGATAAAAGTGTCTGCTAAATGCATAAATGTAAATGTAAATATTCAGCAAAACTATGCAAATATCACCAGTCAACGTGAACACCCACTAACCCGGAACACCGGTCAAACAAGCTCCACTGTGACCTCCGTTGACGATGGTAATGCTCAAATTAAAGGGATTATCCGGAGTGAATGAACCTGTAGCTCTGTTGACACTGTTGACGGTCTACCGTGCATGAAAATCTGTCGTTCTTATATCTATCGATAGCACATAGCAATGTAAATCAACAGAGCTACGTGTTGTTTCACTCCGGATAATGACTTTAAATGTCCTGCATTAGACTAGCACATTATCGCTTTGCAACAGCGAGCAGCATGCATAGTTTTTCATTATTAAAGCGGACTTGAGTACAAATATTTTTCGGTTTCATGATGAATTTTAGATGACAACAATGACGGGCACAGACAGCTGCTTGTACAACAGGTAGTCTTTTACACTACCCCTTGTCAAGTTGCTCAGTATGTTTGTATCAAGTGTCATGGCTTGGCTCTTAAGCCATGGCAAAAGACGTAGCGTTTGAAGCAAAAAAGACTAATTTATTTACACAAACAGAACCACAAAAGAAGAAACAAGCAATGAAGTAGTTTAGTCAGTAATCAATAGTGTAAGGAGTGGATGCGTGGACAATGGACTGCAGTGTGTTGCATGCATGAAAGTAAAGAGGGAGAAATAAAGAAGCTCCAACAGGTAGCGAGATAGGGACGTTTTTTAAAGGCGGCGACGTCACCGACCCAGGTGTTACCCGAAATGGTCTGCAGCCACGCCTACAAAGATTGCAAACACAAGACAAGACAGGCCACAAGACATCACACAAGTATGTTCACCAGTCACCAGTCAGAAAAAATAAATGTTTGCTTTTGTTGCAAAAGACTGTGTAGAACTACTATATTGGCACCCACAGATTTTTTTGGGGAATCGATAAGGAATTGGATTGATAGACAGAATCGATAATGCCATCGATATTGACAAAAACTTATCAATACCCATCCCTACTTGCACACCAGTTGTGCCAATGGTCTGCTGCCCCAAGTATATCTGGAATAAATGATGAATCAGACAGTAAACATATCAACCACTTTCAAATTAACCAAATTTTCTACAGGTTTTATTCTAGGTTATACTAGGTTATAACTTTTTCAGGTCTTTTTTTGACACTTAGATATCCCATTTGTATAGAAGCAAGATGGATTTGAACTTGATCAGCCATTCACTGAAGAAGAATTTCATTTTGCAGTGAAAACTATGCAAAACGGCAAATGCCCGGGACCAGATGGGTTCCCCAATGAATTTTTTTTTTTTTTAAGTTTGCTAAAGAGTTCCCTCTTTTACTTTCTGTATTTCGAAAATCATTCACTGCTGGATCATTGCCCCCAACGATTGCCCCCAACGATGCGTCAAGCTGCTATATCCCTGAAAGGGAAAAAGATCCCTTAGAACACTGATCATCAACTAGCGGCCCACGGGCTGAATCCGGCTCACTGAGCTGTTCAATCCGGCCCGTGACTGGATTCCAAAATTGTGAAGTTAAAAAAGAAAATAGTGGTCCAAACAAAAAAAAAAAAAATGAACGTATAACTTTTCCTCATGCCCTTACTTAACAGTCTCAACAACGTGCTTGAAACTAGCAGACTCCTCAGGACTAAAAAAAATACTTCAAATAGCATGGTAAACTAGAGTGCATTTTCTCGGCAGAAACTGCAAAAGTGGACTTGCACCAGCCCCCCACCGAGCCAACCCATTGATTCGACACATTGGCTGTGTTCAGACATGCATCCTATATACTACTGGCACACTAAAGATGACACAAAGTAGTGAAAAGAATGCTGTGTGCAACAAAAATGATTTTCCCAGTACGCAAAAGTTACTGTATCCCACAATGCATTGCGGTTATTTCCAGCTTCGGAAAAGTTTCGAACAATGGCGGACCAAAATTTCAGAACGACAAAAAAGTCAGAGAAGAATAGTATAATTATGAGTATTGGTTGGGTGTTTTTGTAGAGTTTTCCTCTCTGTCCATGTTGATGAAGTAAATAGTTTCCTCGTCCATCTAATATGCTAATAAAGATGATATATCACTCGTATCACATAACTAACAAACAAACAAAAAATAAATACAAATAATAATCATATGAGAACATAACTTAACAGTTTTCCTATGGAAAATTTAGCGGCTTCTCTTACCACAAATGTTTCTGTGCTTTACAGTTGTGTATATATGTATTTGTAAGTAAATTAACAATTGCTAACATGAGCTGACCTGTGTCCAGTAGAAATGAGTGGTAGAAACCAGACAGCTAGCAAGGTTGCTAACTAGAACAGGCTACTTGCTAACGTGTTTTGACTCCATTAATATGTCATTTCCATAACAGAATAAACGGAACGTTCCTGTTGCCTGTTTTTGTCCCTTAATATATTTCGAGAGGTATTAGCCCTGTTTAAATTAATGTACCAAAGTGCCAAGAATGCTATATTTGAAATATAAATTATTCCTGCCACCGTATTAGATTCACATTCTGAAATGTGGACTATAGTCAGGCTGTTGCAGCCTAAAAAAAAAAATTATATTTCTGCCAGTAGATGGTGGTATGCGTAAGTGGCATAAAATCTGAAAAAGAAAAATATAGTAATAGCAATATACTTTATTAGTATGCAGTGTGTAGTACTTTGGATGAATTTACGAACACAGCCATTGTAAACATTAAGGTAGATCTCTTCAGTATAGGCACCTGCCGTTAATTAAGGCAATTAGCAGGAGAGGCTAGAATCCGAAGAAGGTCCGAACACAAAGTCCTAACCACCTCCGAACAAGTCCTAACCATTTCCAAACTCAATTCTGAACACTTGTTGCGTTGTGTATTGTTTAATATTGTTTATATCCTTTCTATTAGTAAGTATTCGAATCTATTACTTGTCTGCTTATTGTTGACTGTCAAATCAAAAGCTACAGAGAGGGGTTTGTTCTAACTTATAAGGATTAACAAACCGTTTCACACACGTAGCCTGTGTTCTGTAAACCTACCTATAGATTTAATTTAGTTTACTTTAGAGATTAAACAATATACCAGAATAGATGTTCACATGTTGACTGACTGACATATTGACTAGCGTAAGCTTACAGTTTACAGTTGACATGACACTGTTTAGGTCTAAGATAAACTATATTGTGTCTGCAGCCTTTGACACATTATTTATAATGATTTGTTATTATGATAATGATTTATGTTTATGATTTCCAGATATTACATGACATCTGCCATAGGTGTGCCCAAAACACCTTCCAGTTTACAACAAGCACGAGGCCTGGATCCAGAAAAGGAAGGAGGCCCTGGATAAGTTTGTCTGTCCACTTCAGAAGGCAAAAGTGAAGAAGGTGGACTTGTTTGGCAGACCACTGGTGTTGTTCATATGGTTACCACAAGGTAGGCAGGCTACCATATTAGTAGGTGCCCCCTGTGCATTATGTCCAATTTACTGCATTATGTGTAATCAACTGCAGTTGTTAACATATTAATAGGCCTATGTGGCCGATAATATGACCTGTAATCATTTTCCCCCAGTCCAATAATCAACCACCGCCTTCTACTGGGTTTGAAGATGAGGCTGACAGCAGCACTGTAGGGGAGACAGAGATGCCAGGTCCATCACAGGTTGTACAGAGCATTGTGATGTGGCAGTGGAGGCGTAGGGTTTCTCTGACCATCCTGTTTATAGTTTGTTTTGTTATTTATGTGGTGTTTGTGATTTTTCAGAGGCTTTATGGTGGGTGTTACGGTGAATGCCATGTTAAGTTGTTTGGGTAGGTACTAACTGAACAATTGAACAATGATTGAAACAAATCTCTATTAAACATACAGGGTATTATTTTGGCACCAAGTTGAAAGGTCATAATTCTTTCACCATGTTACATTAATTTACTGAATAGCTTTATTTGTTTGTGCTCTAATGCGACACAACTCTTGTGGTGTAATAGTAGCACATCCACTCTTTGGGTGGAAGATTCCAGGTGCAAATCCTGGCAAAAGTGTGATCCATGTCAGCACTGTAATAATTAGAAACCTAGGTCATACTGAACAGGAATGTCACACGTGTTGCTACTGGTGTTTTCTTTAGTATTCACAAAACAAAAACCTCTTTCTATTATAAGAATAATAAGTCTTTATATTGCAAGATGAATAACTGTGTATTCAAACAATAAAAAGCTTTATTTAAGTTGTTATATAAATATAATAAGAATAACTGTGTATTCAAATAACTTAACTTAACTTAACATAACTTAGGTCTTTCAGCAGAAACCTTGATTTAAGTATTTATATTAAAAGGAAAAAATTCTTCTCTCTCTTTTCCCTTCTTTCCCCCACGAGGCAGTCCATTATGCCCCATCTTCACCAGTGAAGAGAACACCATCGAAAGGGCAGCCAAGAGAAATTTAGGACACCTCAATAGTATGTAGCTACATTGATCAAACTTGCACTGTGAAGTCATGACAGTCTCAAGTGTAAATGCTTAAAAGGAATTGATGATGGGACCTACAGAAATGCCAAATCTACTGGGATGCTTTTTTTGGCAAAACACTACCAGAAAAGGCATCCCCTATTTATTCTACCTGTATTATAGCTACATGGGTGAAACTTACCCAGTAAAGTCATGACACTCTAAAATACAAAAGACTAAAAGGAATTTATGAATGGACCTACAGAAAAGCAAAATATAAAGGGATGCTTTTTTTGGCAAAACACTGCCAGAAAAGGCATCCCCTATTTATTCTAGTTGCATTGTAGCTACATTGGTGAAACTTACACAGTAAAGTCGTGACACTCTCAAATACAAATGACTAAGAGGAATTGATGATGGGACCTACAGAAATGCCAAATCTACTGGGATGCTTTTTTTTGGCAAAACAGGTCTCCATATCATAGGCCTCTGTATGTTTAACATCATGGATTTTGTTATTATTGTTATTATTATTATTATTACTACTACTTCTACTAAAAATATTATTCTTTATTGCCTGTTGGAATTTGCACTTTATTGAAAGCTATTAAGATTGAATAATGTGTACCTACAAGGCAGGACGAATAAATAGGGGATGCCTTTTCTGGCAGTGTTTTGCCAAAAAAAAAAAGCATCTCTTTAGATTTTGCCGTTCCGTAGGTCCCATCATCAATTCCTTTTAAGCATTTACACTTGAGAGTGTCATGACTTTACTGGCTAAGTTTCACCAATGTAGCTATAATACAGGTAGAATAAATAGGGGATGCCTTTTCTGGTAGTGTTTTGCCAAAAAAGCATCCCAGTAGATTTGGCATTTCTGTAGGTCCCATCATCAATTCCTTTTAAGCATTTACACTTGAGACTGTCATGACTTCACAGTTAATATTAGTAGTAGAATTAGTAGTAGTAGTAATAATAATAATAATAATAATAATAATAATAAAATCCATGATGATAAACATAGAGAGGCCTATGATATGGAGACCAGTATGTGTCATCTGCATGGTGCAATGCTGGATAAGCCATACATACTGTACTGCATTTTACTAAGGAAGCACACGATTCATTATTTTTTTTAACTCTCCAACCTCAGCAACATATTTATCAGAATAAAAACATAACTACATTACCAAAAATAGACCGACCGAAATCGACAATAATACTTTGCGTTATTAAGTCGCAAGTTGTTATTAAAACAGCGATCGATGATATTTATTCACAACTTTTTATCTGTGTTTGGTGTTGCATAATATGTTACCTCTATTTTATGAGCTTACATAAACAGAAATTATAGTTTTCTCACGTTAAAAACAGCTGCCCAATCGCTGTTTCTGCGGTGCGCGCTCCCGAGAAGGGGATGCATTCTACGGCAGGGATGCCTTTTTGGGCACAACACCGGACTCTGAGCTTGGCTGGCATATCCTAATCTTCATATTTCTAGTTGGTTTCATGCTTTATACTGAAAAATGTCTGACAAAGACATTTGTCATTGATAAGACCCTTTTAGTCAATGGTGCCCAATTTTCAAGCAAGTTCTTGTAATGTTAAAGTAGTTATCAAACAATCTTTGTTGCAGGCAAATTCACTTCGGATTTATTACCGGACTCTCTTTAAACAAGCTTGGCTGCCGCCGTATGATTATATCTTTTACTCAGTATAAAGCATTAAAGCCACTAGATCATATTACTAGATATTATGATCTAGTTGCTTTAATGTTTTATGTTGCGTAAATGTCTGTACGTGATCATTGAAATACTGGAACAAAATGAGTAAAGGGCAACAGTTCCAATGCACTAATGGATGGCGATCGTGAGGGATGGATTAAATTATTTGTTATAGTTGTAAGTAGGCCTTAGTTATTGCAAACTCTTATTATTTCAAAATTTTAATGCACTGACCGCAAAACGTAGGCTTTGACTACTTGCACGACTTACTGGTTCAGTGCCTGCTCGCAGCAAAAGCCATTTTTCTAATAAACTAAAAAACATAGACAGTTAAATCCAGTTAAATGCGTGGACAGATGAGAACGAGTGGAGAGTTGCGACAAGCATTGAAGGTAGCCTACTATCACCAAAATGTTCACTTCTTACCAATTGTTGCAAATGTTATTGTGTGCGGAGTAAATGGTAAATGGACTGCATTTATATAGCGCTTTTCTACTCCTACGAGCACTCAAAGCGCTTTACAATGTATGCCTCTCATTCACCCATTCACACACATGCATTCATACTCCGGTGGCAGTGGCTGCCATGCAAGGTACCATCCTGCCACCGGGAGCAATCGGGGTTCAGTATCTTGCCCAAGGATACTTCGATGTAGTCAGATGGAGTGGGGCTCGAACCTGCAACCCTCCGGTTACCGAACGGCACCTCTACCATCTGCGCCACCATCGCCCCAAGTGAACTGTTGTAATGGGTTAAATATTCCACTTGCCATTAGTTATATGGAAGCTGATTTATTTGTTCAGTGTAGGCTACGTCCACTATTGACTAGTAAAGATATTTTCTCTGATATGAACCAGTCTACAGTAGCCTGTGGTAAATTGAAGTAGGCTAGCCTACAGCTCCACCTAACTAGTTGAATAACTATTGTTATTACAGAGTTATTCATTTTACAAAGAGTTATGTGCAAGTGGAGTGTTCGTATTTAATGAGATGCTTTCGACACGTTTTATCATTTGCTGTTTGGTATGATGTTGTTATTGCTAATCTGGTAGACCAGCTAACTACGGCATTGATGTAGGCTAAACCGTGGAAGTGAAAGAGACGTCATCTTTCTGTTTAGCTACTTGGGAAGTACCCACGAAGCCGTGAGACATTTATGAATCCTGTTGTTATTAGGTACATGTGTTTATCTTCTCTTATTTTAAAAGAAACAATTACCAGTCCGTGGTATCTGCTTTTCACGCTACTACGTTATCCACGAAGCTGTGAGATCACTAATAAACGGCTTGGAGCCAAAAGGAGTAATGACTGCATGTGTTTATTACACAACGCAAAAGGGAGATAATGCAACCGCTCAACTGATAATGTTTTCACAATGTAATTTTGATAAATTTTGGTAACTAAGTACTTCTACGTTTTGATGGTAGCCTAGCTGTAAAATCTTAGCCGAGTCCTGAGACTACTACAGTATGCTTTGCAAACGTTGACCCTGTAGAGGCTGGCAATGTCTTCAAAATGTGGTATCAGCGTGATATTGATAACTACGTTTCGTGATTGTCATAAACACCGCTATATGTGGATAGATATGTAGATGTATAGATATGTACCTATTGTCTGGGCTATATTACTGTGAAACTTCCCTTGTCACTTGTCTCAAACTCATTAGTTTCAATGGTCGTGGTGGCCAGCTTTGGTCGGTCTATACCCAACGTGACGCAATGGAACGTTGGTGGGAAATTTGAATCATCAGAAATTGCAGTTAAAAAACACCCACTTTTTCATAAAATATACAGTTTTGTGATACCCATCATCATTATAAACAATGGATAACTACTTAAATGTTTATTACCAACAAGAAAGTAGCGCAAACTCACTACTCATTGAACCTTACAACACGCCCTTTAATAGAGACAAAGGTTTTATAGATAAACTGCAATATTTTATAAGACTTAGAAGGTTGAAAATACACATTGTACATGGCATGACCGAGCCCTCCGGAACAAAGTTAGAATTCAGTTTCTAGCTTAAACGGCTGAAGCTCAGTTAAGTCTGATCAGTTAAATCAGCAGAATTCAGCCTACACTCTAGATTTCCCATTGAAAATGTGTAGGGGGAAATTTTTAATAGTTTTTAAGAAATAGATTAAAAGGTTTTAAAGTTATAAAGATGAAAAATACATAGCACACCTGGCATGAGCGAGACCTACGTAACAAAGTATGAACCAAGTTTCCAAGAACCAAGAAAAGGAATATCAATAGTTTGTATTTTCATGCAAACTAATAAACAGAAGAACAATAGTGACCTTCCCACTAGGACAAGTCCACAACTAGACTGCATTTTCTCGGCAGAAACCGCAAAGTGGACCCCCTCCAAAACCCCATTTTAACACCCCCCCAAACCCCCCACCCCCACCCCCTCAACACCCACCCCCCTACTGGTGAGGGGGGGAGGGGGGCTGTCGTTTTGTCTGAACGAAGTGACGATAGGCTAACGATTGTTGTTTATGAGCGTGCAGCATTGTAAGTGGATACCATTTTCAGAAAAATTCCTCAAGCTCATAAAATAAATTTGGGTCGCACATAAATTGACAGGGTCGGTCTGAAACCGGAACAAAACAAAAAAACATTTAATGCCTTATCCACTATGTTTTTATTTTTATCTTTTTAAAGCACATTGAACTGCCAACTTTGTGTATGAAATGCTCTATATAAACTTGCCTCGCCTTGCCTAATATGTGAAAAGTGTGAGAAGTGTTAAGAGGTAAAGATCAGTTATAGTAACAAACAAAATGTCTCCCTTTGATTTCAGCATAGGAAGAAACATTACATATCAGCATATGCAAAAAAAAATACTACTACTTTTCACCCCCCCCCCCCCCCCCCCGTTATCCCCGTTCACATTTACATACTGGGACCCGGGTGCACCCTCATTTTCCCTTTCTTCTCCTTATGCCAGGTTTATGATGCATTTCATTACCGGAATGACAATAATTATTATGAACATTTGTCATTGAGGATTGTCATTGTTGATTATTAGTATTAGTCTTTTTGTTAAACAGTCTACATGAAGCACAATACTACTGAAACCAAAACCCCTTCAGCAGTCTTAGGAGATGATCATCAGAAACATTTCAATTAGCAGTTTGATTTGTGATGAATCTTTAAAGTTGAGTCAGCAATTACAATATTTACCTGCACAGATGTGTTGTCCTCCAAAAGGAAAAGGCTCTGTTTAGACTAGCTCAAATGCAATGATACAAGGCAGGAAGTCTATATATTGAGAAAAGGCATAAAAAATATTTTAGTGAATCAAATATTAAACATGCATACATAAGATTCTACCGTGCAGTTCACGGGTAAATAAATGTAATACAGCTGAAACGGTTCAATGAAAATGATGTGAAGAAAATGAAGGATGTGAAAAGAGCACCTGTCTCTGCTGCCCTGTTATCGTACCTCTAGGCAAAGTAGCTTTGTGGTCAACAGTCTGGAGGCTATATTAGAAAACAGACTGTTGCTTTTGGTTTCATTCTGACAACACTGACCAAATATGGTTGTATTTTTATGGTGAGACTCACAAAGATAAGACTTGAAATATACATGCATATGCTTATACATACAATTTTACTGGCCTTGCCTTGAACTGTACTTAGGATGCTTCTTGTCATGGCAAAGTCTACTCTGGACAGCACATTTACATTTCCTAAAGCGGTTTAGTTAGAGAATGCAAAACCACATTTACCTTGTTATTGTTGAATTTAGGTAGCTTAAGGCAAGGCAAGTTTATTTATGTAGCACATTTCACACACAAAGAGGCAGTTCAATGTGCCTTACAGAGATAAAATAAAAATATAGATGATAAAACACACAAGGACAAATAGACTCAAACATAGTTTTTACCCAATTGCAATAACATGTCTTAATGCTACTAAAAGTAGAAAATGATCACCTAACTGCCTCATGAATTAATTAAGTGCTGACTGAATGCTTGGTTATAAGACATATGTAAAATACAATAGATAAGCAATACAATACATACATTCCCTGATATTTGCTACTCTAACTCATCTCCTTTTTCTGCCCCCATGCCATGGCCACCCTGCTGGGAGACATCCCTGCCTTCCGCCGCTTGACTCGGCTCATCGCGCCTCCTGGATGGTGCTCAACCACTCTTCCTGATGATGCCATCCTGCTGAGCGTCCCTGACCTCCAGCAACCAGCTCTACAGACAACCCTGTCATGGACTTTTTTTCACATTAAATCATCTTATGATGTGAGAGAGACTGGGACTTGCTGTACCGTGAAGGAGAGCCTTTACGGATCCCGGGTACAGCAAGATGGCGGCCTTCCGCTGCCTAAATCCAGCTTCTCTGGCCTCCAGCCACCAGCTACACAGACAACTCTGACATGACTATATATTCACACCATATCTTCTCACATATATGTTAGGCAGCTAGGCAGTTGGGTAAGCACATTGAGTCGTCGGAACTGCCCAAGGTTTCTTCCTTTACCAAAACGAGAACAAACAAAAAATGCTGATAGGGGGTTTTTCCTTGCCCCTGTTGCTCATTTGTGCACTTGCTGTTAAACGCGATGCGACATTTCTTGTTGAATGCGCTTACATGATTGATTGATTGTTGATTGTTATATCAACTGGATGTATGTTGACTGTCTGTATGTGGCTTAGGCCTTGCTTGGGTGTATTACTGTATTAGCACTTAGGTATTTATTATATTTATTATTTTATGTTATTTTATGTTATCTCTCAATTTCATTGTACCTGTGACAATGACAATAAAGGACATTCATTCGATAAAAATAAGGTAAAATAAAGTCAGAAAAGAATCAAATTATATTGAAAGTTGCCCTAAGGGTTCAAGGATTCAAGGATTCAAGGATATTTATTGTCACATACTTTTTTTAAAAGATAAAAAATGTAGTGAAATGTAGGTGTTGTCTGTCTATTGTGCATTAAAGAGAGAGGGTGAAGAATGAGGTAAAGAGATAGTGTAGAGAAATGGGAATGGCCTACAGTATGAAGTAAGAGTGGAGAGGCAACAGTAATGTCATAACTACTACTCCCAATCATTAACAAGGGGCACCCAAGAGCAACAGGGGCAAGGAAAAACTCCCTCTGAGGAAGAAACCTTGGGCAGAACCACGACTCAAGGGGCCAACCCAACTGCCAGAGGTTGGTGTAAGGAGAGAGAGAGGGGGGGGGGGGGAAGTGAAGGTATGGTGCTGCTATAGCCAGCCGATGATTTAATGGGGTGTGGAGGGTAGTGTGCTGTTGCGTTGAGGGGGGGGTGGGGGGGGAGCTTGTTGATGTGGTGATGGGGGGGGGGGTGTCATTATGCATGTTGGTAGGGAGAGGGAGGGCCAGCTACACCACAATACAATGCACTGCACTAAACCACACCACACCATATTACACCAAACTACACTACACCACACCATATTACACCACACCACACTACACTACACCACATTACACCACCCAACACTACACCACACTACACTGCACTACACCACATCACTACACTACACCAATCTACACTACATCACACCACACTACAGTACACCACACTACGTTACCCCATATCACTCAACAGTCATTACACTAAACTACACTACACCAAAACTACACTACACCACACCATATTACACCACACTACACCATACAACACTACACCATACAACACCACACTACAGTACACCACACTACGTTACCCCATATCACTCTACAGTCATTACACTAAACTACACTACACTACACCACACCACACCACACTACACTACACCATCCAACACTACACCATACTACACTACACTACACCACATCACTCCACATTTACACTACACTACACCAATCTACACTACATCACACCACACTACAGTACACCACACTACGTTACCCCATATCACTCTACAGTCATTACACTAAAATACACTACACCAAACTACACGACACCCAAACTACACTACACCAGACTTACACTACATTACACTAATGGTGTGCTGTGTAAGTGGGGAGTAGGCACGGGATGAATGTGTACTGTTGAGGAGGGGAATGGGGGGCAGCTGGTACTGCAGTGTAGTGGAGGACAGTGTTCTGAGTGAATGTGGGAAAGGAGCAGGCTGATTAATGAGTGGGGGTGGTGTACTGT
>JAGFZM010003283.1:0-10890 GCA_017657215.1 Limnothrissa miodon
ATCCAAAATAGGCACACTGACCATCTTCTACCATTTGCTCAGATACTGATAGATGTTAAGATATAACAATATATAACGTTCTTATGTCCATCAAAAAGGAAGAAAATTAGACCAGAACAGATAATACAATATTGCCATGGGTCCACAAAGGCATCTTAAAATAAACCCTGTACATAAAATTTTGTTCAATTGGTATTTGCTTGTAGCCTGGCTTGCGCGACAAGGCTAATGGGAGCTTAGTCTGGCCATCCTACATTACTAAACGTCTTCTAGGAGGCGGGCTTAACCTACGTCCATCAGATGCCTCTGTATACTACTTGACAAATCTACAACCAATCAGACCACTCATTCCGATGGCGTATGCGTAAGCTCGTTTCTCAATGGTGCCCACAGATTTGGGAAAAATAATTCCTCTAAAATGGCAGCCAGGCCAGACTGACTAGCTCGCGAAATTGAATGTAGCGTCACAGGAAGTATGGGCGGGCCCAGGCCAATTTGCTTGTCCATTTATACAGGATTATTTAATACACACATATATACTGTAGTACAGTACTTAAATTCAGTAGATTTTGAAATGCAGCAACATTATGCCTGATATTATTCCTTTAGCATGCCACTTAGCATCAGTCACTTAAGCATGCCACTTAGCTTCACTGCTACATTGTGCTTAGACACACAAACACAGTGTTTGGGATTATATACAGCAGCCTTCACAATTGCTGCCACCCCATGCGGATGATACACAACAGGTTCAAATGAGTTCACTTTTAGGTGAATTACTCAAACCCATTATTCATCCAAAATAGGCACACTGACCATCTTCTACCATTTAGTCAGATACTGATAGATGTTAAGATATAACAATAACAACTACATGAAACTAGCCCCAGTGTAGTGTCATACCTTGCTGAGTCACAAGGTCTGCTGATCCCATCTCTCCAACATAGGCATCAATATTCCCAACAGTTGTCCGGATTTTCAAAGCACCGCTTGAAGAATCTGAAAAACAGCAGTACCTTTAGGTTTTAAACAATTTAACAATTTCATTTAAAAGTGGTATACAGAAAAAAAAGCAAAATGGTTAATTGCCTATAATCAAGTATTCATGCATTCATTCACTTATTCATATCTGAACCACTATATGTGATGTTGCAGAACATTGGTCAGTGTTAAGGGCGGTTGACTGTAAATGTGTTATTAAAAATGTATGACTTACCTACATTGACATTTCCTGTTTCGCTCTGCAACAAGGCCTCACCTGTTCAAAATAAAAGTTCCTCAACAATTACAGATTAAGGACAGTTGTTTCCTTTCTTAATCTTAGTCAAAGCTCCAAGAAAACTAACCATGGATATGACCCAGGTGAATGTGCCCGGTTGATGATGACATTTTGGATGACTCTGCATAGATAGCTTTGACCTTCAGCTGCCCTTGCTCGGTTGAGACGTTCATGAAGGAGCCCTGAATCTTTTTAATGTTCACCTCCTGGAGGGGATGTGGACATGGATTATAACATTTTTTTACACCAAAGCAATTATGACTACACATAATTCTACTATTCCGTTCAATTTTATTTATATAGCGCATATTGCAAAAGAAATAATCTCATAGTGCATCACAGCAAAGAGCACCAATGAGTAACAGGGGCAAAGGAAACTACCCATCACTACTGACTACTTGTCAATAAATAATGCCAATGTGACAGAAATAAATGACCATACACTGCCTTCTCTCGCACAGACATCCACATTGCCATGGATGGTGCCAAGTCCTGTGATGCTTCCACCTGCTGACGACACAGTCACACGGTGACTCTGAAACCAAGAAAATCATAAAAATATTAAAACAAGTCTGTGATGAAAACTAGCACTAAGTTCTGTGCCCTTGGTACAAGCTGTACCTATGCCATTTAAAATCTTTATGTTATACTAATATTTAAAGGTAAACTACTTTCACACATGCCTCACTGCCTTGACTCAAATTAATTGTGTTTTTTTTTGTCATTTTCAAACCATTAACCAGTTAGAGAGCACACACACACACACACACACAGCAAACACACACCTTAACAGATGTCAAGACGCAGTTTCCTGTATCTGTCTGTACTTGGCAAACATCACTTTCCATCTTCTGGATGTTGACATTTCCTCCTCCACTAGTTGTGATGAACAGATCTGAGCAAGCAAGCAACAAAAAAATCATCATTTAATTCATCCGTAATGTATTTACAAAACGAATCCACATGACCATTTGCTCACCACTTTTTATTGGCGCGATTACGTCGACAGTGACATTGCTGGTCATCTTATCTCCGTGAATTAGAAGTTCGTTATTTTGATCACTATAAAAAACGTCCAAATCGTCCAGTTTCGACTCATGGTCAGCGTTCGTGCCAAGGACCGAGATGAAAGCTCGATCAGCTTCGGGGTATGCATGAGGATCCAAAGGACGCACAGAAAAGTCACAACGAAGATTCGCGTTAACTTTGATGAAAGGGCTAACTTCAAACGCCCACTGTTTTAATGGTTGGTTAACATCCTTGAGAATGAACGGGGCGGTTGAAAATAAACGGTCAGCAGTAGTAATACAGTATTTGTTTCTAAAACGTAGTGCTCCAAACAATATCCGCGTACTTAGTGCAGCTGAATACATGACTGGATGGGAAGACATGTGGCTAGTTGCACAGATTTTAACACCTTTCTCATAAAGCGAACTCGATTCCTTGAACTGAAGACATGATATATGGAACGCAAGTCGGACTTATTTACTAAACATCAAAAGATAATCTGGAAAACCCCACATGAAACTTCAACAGCGGCTAAAGGTTAAGTTCTCCCGGCTCTTCTAACTAAATGTGACATTGCCTCTGTTACCATACATAACATCTGTGTGGTCAACTCGTTTACCCAACAAGCGAGCATGTTGCAATGTATTGTGGGAAATGAATGCCAGATCTTGGAATCTCTAATGTGAACTTTCTTACAGTTCTGTCTAGTCTATTTTAACGAACCCATGCATGGAATCATGATCAACTTGTTTCCGAAAAAACTACTATTCGCGCGGTCACGCTGCTCGTATACGGATTACATAAAAGCTACTTGTTTATTTTAAAACTACAATAACCAAAGTGCATTCTGTTTTGACGTTAAACTACAAGGAGCATGTGCGACATCTTGCGGTTGCATACCTGTAATGATTATTCTGACAACACTGGACCATACCAGATTGAAAACATAATATGTATGGCTATATATTATTTTAGTGAAGTAGGATTTCATAAAAGATGCATTTTATGGTTGGTAATGCTTTGTTTCATGTATTATGTATAACATACATGTTTTATATCTGAGAGAGCAATACGATTAAAAAAAAAAAACATGTAGGCTATGCTGCATGCAAACCAAGCTTTAGTTTGGCTAACTTTTGATACATCGTTAACCTTTTTATTGCCATATAGCAATTAAATTCTTGATAGACTAATGAAAATGTGAAAGGCAACAGGCAAGTTTTGGGTAGACTGCAATACATGCACCCTCCTTACCACTGAGAGGCAGTGTGGAGCCGCCTTACAGCCACTTTTATTGCATAAAAGGAAAAAAAAACTTTCCTAAATTCATTGTCCATGCTTAACGTCATGGAAAGAGTTACTTTGTTGCTGAACCGATAGGAAGAGCATCTCTAACGATTAAAGAAACGTATGTTTGTTTGTTTCTCGGGCCTCGGTGGAGACAATGCAAGGCGTCTTTATTTAGCATTATGTTGGGGCTGGATGCTTGCGAACCTGTTTTGTTCTGAAAATGGAGCAAGTTCCTGAAGGAATGTGGATCAAGCCCAGAATGCACTAGGATGTAGTCATTACTCATCGCTCTCCGCTCCGTCAAAAATGCTATTCTTCTGTCCCGGCCACTTTGTTGTTTCTCTTTTGGGACTAAAGGTTGTGGCAGTGTTCTGAGATTATTTCACATGGGGATGTATGATGAAGTCGATTTTGTGTGGATTGCTTTTCTTGCGTCAAGGCGAACGATAAAGTCTCTCCAAGGGATTACAGTGGTCGTCTCCATCTTACCAATTGTTTCATGGAAATAACTTGTTGTGATTAAGCCGGTGCGTCTGCGGTTGGAGATGGCGAGCTAATTTTTGTTTTATTTAAGTGGCGCTGGTCTCGCACGTATTGTTTTGGATGACAAATCCATGGAATGTTTGAAATATATTTCTCAAAGATACCATATACTCTAAAGTTTACCGTAGTGTTTCATTTTCTTCTTTAATTCGGCTGTTATTACGCGTGTGTAGCACAATGAACATAAAATAGAGAATAGTTTATTAGCGTTAGTGGAGATTAATGGTAGTTATCTAATGCGTTATAAGACAAATGCCAACTTTAAGCGTGACTGTGGCATAACTTGTTTGTAAACAGAGGTTCCGAGGTTGGAACGTCTTGCCTAACATTCATTCGCATGAATCTCATGAAGACTAGGATGACGTCAGCTGCATAATTGAAAGCATAAAAGTTTTAACAGCTTTATTGTTGTTTTTGTTGTGTGGCCTGTAATATAGGCCTACCATTTTCAAATGCCTTTGACTCACCCAGGCTTTGCAATGAGTTGAAAAGGAAAAGGAAAAGCAAGGTATTAACCTTTTACATTATTCCATTGTTTTTTAATCTGACATCACAGAATCACAATGTCAATCAAAGCTAAGGCGTTATACACTTTCCAAAGTGAGAATAAGGAGGAAATTAACATAGAGGAGAATGAGGAACTTGTTATTTTTGACGAGAACTCGATAGACGGCTGGTTGCGGGGAGAGAACAGCCGCGGGGAGCGAGGAATTTTCCCAGCCTCTTATGTCGAGATTATCCGGCCACGCTCCAACTCCAACCTGACCGACTGCTCCATAAGCCCAGCTGGTTCCCCTGGCAATGACTCTTCCTACTTCCCCTCTCGTTCCAACACCTCGGGCTCCTTTAACATGCAGCAGAGTTACTATGACGACGACGATGACGACTGGGATGACTGGGACGACAGCTCCACTGTGGTTGAGGACGAGGACCCCCACGGGCGAGGCATCGGTGCCAACGGGCATGCCCACCAAAGCTCGTACAACAACCCCAACGTTCACTACCGCACCAAGCCCCACATGGAGAGGCAGGATAGCATCTCCAGCTCCAGGAAAGGTAGCATGGTGGGGAGGAATCTCAACCGCTTCTCCAGCTTCGTCCGGTCCGGGGTAGAGGCCTTTGTTTTGGGCGACGTGCCCATGATGGCGAAAATAGCCGAAGCATACAGCATAGAGATGGGCCCCAAGGGACCACAGTGGAGTGTGAGCCCTCAGCCCTTTTCCTGCTCTATCGAGGACCCCACTAAACAGACAAAGTTCAAGGGCATCAAGACCTATATATCCTACAGAGTGACCCCGAGCCACATTGGCAGGCCTGTGTACCGGCGCTACAAGCACTTTGATTGGCTGTACAACCGGCTCCTGCACAAATTTACCGTCATCTCTGTGCCCCACCTACCTGAGAAGCAAGCCACAGGCCGCTTCGAGGAGGACTTCATCGAAAAGCGCAAGAGGCGGCTCATCCTCTGGATGGACCACATGACCAGCCACCCCGTCCTCTCGCAGTACGAGGGCTTCGAGCACTTTCTCATGTGTGCGGACGACAAGCAGTGGAAACTGGGCAAGCGACGAGCTGAGAAGGACGAGATGGTAGGCGCCCACTTCATGCTCACGCTGAAGATTCCCAACGAGCACCAAGACCTGCAGGACGTTGAAGAGAGGGTGGACACCTTCAAGGCCTTCGCCAAAAAGATGGACGACAGCGTCATGCAACTTACCCACGTGGCCTCGGAGCTGGTGCGCAAGCACCTCGGAGGCTTCCGGAAGGAATTCCAAAGACTGGGCAATGCCTTCCAGTCCATCAGCCAGGCGTTCATGCTGGATCCTCCTTACAGCTCGGACGCGTTGAACAATGCCATTTCCCATACTGGCCGCACTTATGAAAACATTGGGGAAATGTTTGCGGAGCAGCCCAAATACGACCTGTTTCACATGCTGGACAAGCTCTCCCTCTACCAAGGCCTCCTCTCCAACTTCCCTGACATCATTCATCTACAGAAAGGTAACACACTGCACTGTTTGTCTCATTTACTGACACTAAAGCATCTCTGCACATTATAGATTTAAATGTTCTCTTTTTTGTTATCTATTATTGCCCCATCTCTCTAAACAGTTCAGTCAGTGTGTGGGTAACTGAGGTGATAAATGGCGAATGAGTGAAGAACTCTTTGCTTGCACACACACTTGGACTGCATGTATCATGCACATCCTCTCCTTTTAGTGGAATCAGCATGTTGGAGACCGTCTGAGACTCATCAGCAATGCTGACAGGCTGTTCAGGGCTGGGGGGTGGGTGGGGGGACCGTGCCTCTGAATCCATTGAAGGCAAATTGTGCAAAGCTTGGCATCTACATCAAATCAAACATAACTGCTTTTTTAAATAAAAAAGTGCTGTTTCAAGCCTACCCAAGCCAAATAGGAACCGTTTATTGCAGATGGATCAGTGCAGCCTGACTAGTTTTGTAAATGATAATACATTTAAAAAATAAATGTAAATAAACAAATAATAATGATTTGAATTACTCTCCTTGTAGATGACCTAGTTGTTGGTTTTTCACCAACAAACCTTTTGCTCTATATCTGTACTGCCTTCAACGAATGTCTTTCAGTTTGATTTTGCTATGACCCATTCACTTCCTTCTTTTTTGGTCTATGTTGCATCACATTTTTGGGTTCATTATCCTATAGACCGCATCCTGACCTTCAATAACAGGGCATATAGATTGGTTCACATCGAATGACCTCCTCTCCTTTAAGCTGCCTGATCAGGCAGCCCTGTCATGATAGTGTTGTGACATGTACTCCGAGCCATGGATGCTGAGTTACCATAGCATACACAGCCCTTTATGGAGGATGGGGCCTGTTACAGAGAGATAGAAGGGTGGATCCTTTCTTTGGTGCCCCTGTTTTAGCCCTTATTAATATCAGCCAGCTGTGATGTTATATCTCGACAGATCCGCACAGGAGTCGTAAAGCCCTGGGTAGTTGTAAAACAAGTTCCATCCAGGGTGAGGAAAGTGCCCTTTCTTATTTGCACTGGGACAGTAAATGTAGGGCGCGGCAGGTGGTTGCAATCTTAATCAAAATTAAACATCTACCACACCTTGCTGATGATATGTGCAAAGTTGAGACGTGAGTTCTTTACATTGCTGGGTGCAGGATTTTCACATGTCTTTGTATAGTGTGTTATTGTTTGTAAGGCAGACAAATGTCTGATACTGGTGCAAACCTGACTTACTGTGTGTGTGTGCTGCCATAGCTTTGCTGTATGCTGCCGTACTTTCGCTGATGATGTTGTTCAGCTTCCCCTTTCTGCCTTATCTGTCTGGTCACACTGCTCCTGTCGCTCTAGCTCTGATGGCCTAACTGAGGAGAACAGTCTCTCTCTTATGCAGAGTTCAGGCTGTTGGCCCACTACAAGGAAAGAGTGAGGAATGAATGCCATTCTTTACAAGCCTTCAATTTACATGCCTAGACACTTGCAGACGTTGCACCAGCGCACAGAGATCACAAGGGCTATATAAGTTTGGATCAGAACAACAGACATTATGGCAGTCACCATTATGAGAATCTGGTTTTAAGATTAAATCTCACACTTAACAACAGAAAAGACACAATTAACATAAACAGAAGTGTTTTTATTTGAAAATAAACTATATAAAAGTAGACTATGCTACAGTCCATAGACATACAGTTTATAACACTTTCGAATGTGTGTTTACAAATAAACTGTTTGCCAAGTGCACTGTTAGCATAAGGGCTGCATGAATTCCCCAGCTCCTATCTCCCTGACAACGGTTGACTGTGCTGAAGGTGCATGTGAGCTCATGGAGCGGGAGTTTAAAAGTTCTGGGTGTGGTGTGGCTCAGCATATGGGTCTAATAAAGAGCGGCAGGGGAAGAATGGAGAAGCTCGAGAAATAAATAAAAAATATTTTTGGAAGTCTGTCTGCCATCCAGCTCTGTCCAGTGGTCTCTCCCTGGTCTGTGTCTATGGAGAGGAGAGGACTCAGAGTCTGTGACTATAGTGTTGCCCCACTCAAGTGAAAGTCCACCTGTCTCCTGCACCAGTATAAAAGCAAAAGCATTTCCGAGCGATTGCTCCCACCTCAGTTTTAGTAGTTGCAGTGCCAAACAGGAACCGATACTTTGAGCAGTTGTTTCAGCAAGTGCTTGATCTGCTTCGGCTTGAAAGGAAGAGATGTCCCCCTGGGCTCATCACGCCAACTCCACTCTCATTATGGCGTCCGTATCACCACCTCCTCTGGAGAGGAAGCCAATGAGTGCAATAGACAATAGCTAATCACTGCCAGTGCTGGAACAGAGAGGTTGTTTGGCATGCCTGTGGAACTAGCTGGACGACCTGTAAAATAAAGATGGCAGAAAGTGGTGCTTTGTTTTCAACAAGTACTGCTGTTGTTGAGTGTGTTGCTCTGTACAGTGATAACAGACACCTTTTTGTTTGTAGTTGCTATCTTTTCTATGGAGGATGATTGATCATTGATCAAGGGAAGTTCTTAACAAGAGAAATACCTGGTCTGCAAGTCCACACATGTTGCACACAGGCTGGTTTTTATAAAACATTTTTTCCTCCACAATTTACGACTGCCTCAGATGTGCGCTTGATACTGTATGTGCTCCTGTGCACCTTAGAAACAGGATTTACAGTGCTGGCAGAGGAGCTACTATAAGACTAAAACACTGGTGTGTGTCACCATACACGTATGGAGGAGACAAAAGGGCAATTTCCAACTTAGTTTTTCTCTGTTGTTTTTCATGTGCCAAATGAACTAGAGTCCAGGTCCAAATAGCCTATTCATCTCCAGTGTCCAGTTCAATAAGGAGGCAGAGGAGTGATTCCAAGCTTAGATGCAGTATTTGTGCTTAGTTTGGCTGGTCCAAATAATCAAACATGACAGTGCACGAATTGGTGAGAAATGGTTATTTCTCAGTGGAAAATGAATCCTGTCCAAGTTGTAGGGGTGTTATCTTTGAGGAAGCTTCTCCCTGTACAAAAGGAAGGGGTGGCTTGCCAAATACCTTGGCTGGCATTAAAGATGCCGTCAGTGATTGTGTGTGTTATTGTTTGGGGCCAAATACCTTTGCTGGCAAACCCCAAGAGGCCATCACTAATTCTCTATACATTCAGTGGAAGACGTGGGAAAGAAGTTTCTGGTGGACAAAATGGCATATGATGTAATGCATTGTGCAGTGACCTGCCACCTTAATCACTGGCTAATATTTTGGTCTGTCTTTTTTCTCTGCCCTGTGCCTGTAAGTTTATGCATTTCTTATTTGCTTGTAGATAAATGTCAGTAAAGGACATACAGTTGTTTGCCACTCCATGGAACTGAATGCCTTCCCATTCCGAACCCTGTTGTCGTGGCGATGTGCAGTCTTAGAATTTACAGCCTGCCACACTAGTCTGTAGTGAGAGGCTTGATAAAGGACCTCGGGTCTAAATAATTAAACAATCTGTCCTGACTTGGCTTCTAAAATGATATCTTTTGGCTAAGCGTAAATCAGACAAACATTCAGATTTGAGTCACTGCTGATTTAGTGGATTGTTTTTCAGATCTAAATGACTGAGGAAGTCTGTGATCATAAAATCAGTCTTCAAAGAGTCACAGATTGTCCATGCTGGACAGGCTGCTCTGCTGCTTGATTGAGCAGAGTATCTAAATAGGCTATAACCGCCTAAACTTTAAAGACCTCGTCCTACGCTGGCTCTTAAGCTGATAATGATGACATTGGCATCTGACTGGAATCTGAACTTCAATCACTTCTGCTTGTCTGTTTATTGTTTTAGTCTCTTTTTGAACTGCTGAAAAAATAGACCTATCTCTCACAGCTATCTCTCACATTTAAGCTCCATGTCACCACATGCAAACTATTCAAAACACTGCTTACAGTTTCATTTACCCGATTTTGTAATGGCAACGATAGCCTCCAGTGACTTTGTCAGGCATCTTTCTTCACATGCCCTGCCCTCCTAGATTTGAGCTTTCTCACCCGGGAGTTGGATCAAAACCGAAACAAACATTCAGCGGTATGTTTTTACTCGGAAAGGAAAAGAATGGTTGTTGGTAGTCTGCCAAATGGGAACAGCGGGTCCCTAATCGCGAGCCGTCCATAACAGAATGTGAAATCCACTGCAGCAGACAAATAAACAGAGCTGGAAACACCACTAATACTGAACCTGAAGTGTGTGAGTGTGTGAAATGTTATATTTTTGAATGCACTTTCATGTCATTGTGGACTTGCCACCTAGTGTTGGGGGTTGGGGGGGTTGATGGGTGGGTGTTGAGGGGGGGTTGGGGGGCGGGTGTCGGTGGAATATTTCAGTCTGTGTCTGCGAGGACTCGAGAGGTTTGATTTAATGGCCTCAAAGAGTGGAGGCGAACTGTCTGTGTAGGTCAATGCTGTGCTTGGCACAGACGTCAGGGTGAGAAATGTGGTCCAAAAATGCTATTCTTCTGTTCCTTGTACCGCCACTCGGCAACAGTGGCCTACAAGGGCTTATTCACTGGTAGGGTCATGTTTATCCACCCCCAGTGGTTCAGTGGTGACGTCTTGGATAAATATTTGTGTCACTACGATAATGCAAAACTGCCTGCAAAGGGAAGAGCTTAGTTAAGCTCATGCTGTTCAGTGCAATGTTGGGCCTTTTACTGTTGTAAAGAATACCCTTGATGTTGCCATGTACAGGATCACTCTGTCTCTCTCTCTCTCTCTCACACACACACACACACACACACACACACACACACAC
>JAGFZM010003284.1:0-11407 GCA_017657215.1 Limnothrissa miodon
GTGCAATAGAGACCTCTTCCTCATCAGCCACAACAAATGATGCATTCTAAGTTCATGTTTCAGAACGTAAAATTAAAACATCACGAGATGTGAACTCCTTAAAAGCATGGAATAGCAAGAACCCCTTTTCAGTCTAATAGCCATTAATATTCAACACAAAAACAGGAAAGGAAAAAAAAACTCTCCATGGTGTGCATATGACCACTATGGCACACACTCACATATTATGGTACTGTGTAAGCTAATTACTACCCAACAGGACATACCAGGCTCAAAACTGACTGGAACATAACTGCATCTGAAGATGCTTCTAATATTCAGTTGCACCAGTAACCTGCAAGAGTACTTTCCTGTTCCAAAAGAAACATGACCAGAAAAAAAGGAAACGTGATTTTTTGAGATCTTTGTGCAGACACATCAGAGACCCAGCCGTCACAAAAAATGATACTTTTTTTTTGTTTTTTTAACTCTTTCTTCAAAACAGTTGTGGTACACTTTAAAACTCAAACAAAGAGATGTTAAATTCTGAAATGGATTGAAATTGCCTGTGTTTTTCTTAATATGCATTTCATACTTAAGAAGGTGGTCTTCTGATATGAGTTAGTATATGCAATCCAGCAGACTGCTCAACTCAAACAGACCCCATCTATGCAACCTGCAACTTTAGACAAGACTTTTCTTTGACGACTTTTTGTTTCAGGCTTTAGACGCCCCATTCTACCTTACTGTAAGGGCAGACCATGTGGACTGTAGTTTTAGTCGATGTGTGGTTCGATGTGTCATCACTAGCAGGAATGAAACCACTTTGAGGGAGAACACCACAGCGACTTGACTTTTGAAGTTACCAACCTAACCGGCTAAATGTCAAATTCTTACAAGAGCAAAATCAAAGCTTGTAACAGACGTCGACGCGGAGATAGGAGGATGCTAGATCAAGTTTGACAGTCGCAAAGATCAGACTTGCTTTTAAGCACCATCAAGTTTGTAGGGTGAACATCAACTGAACATCAACTGCCGTCAATTAATCACGTTCATTAGCTCAGAATTTATTTTTCCCAATGCAGCAGAAAGTGAAAATGAAAAGCAGAAAATAAAACTAAGTAAGTCAAACCCTAATGACAGATAGAAAAGCAAACGTCACGGCAGCACTCACCAACCAGCCTCCCTCTGCATCCAAACTCTACTTAGGAGTTTTACAGCCAAGACAAAACAACTGTTCCAACACCAACACCATCCAAGACTTGCACTATCCTTGGGGTTACAGCATACAGACCATTTGGCATGTGCATATATATATATATATATATATATATATGTGTGTGTGTGTGTGTGTGTGTGTGTGTATGGTGTGGGAGTGTGCACAGTTGATGGAGCGGGTGGCAACACGACGTCTTAATGTCTGGGCTAGCCTTAGGAGATGTGCTGATAGGGTCATAGCCATTGGTCTGAATGGAACAATAGCGGCCATTGTTGCATGCATGCCTGTTTAGAGCGCAAGGAGGTCTGCCTTTTCACTTTCTCTATGGGCCGAGAGGTCTGCATTCACAGCCTCACAGAGGCAAACCCAGGCCCCCACACACAGCATGAGGAGGTGGGGGTAGAGGTGGTGGTGGGGATAGTGCTTGGGCCTCAACCCCTTCCACACACACACACAAAACCACAGTCTCCAGTTGGTACCGTTCACAGCGTGCACGTTCCCAATAGCTGGAGAGGCTCTGTTCAAATGGCATCTCCACACAAACCGAACTCGCACTCCATACATGCCTCCACAGCTGTGATCGTTCACAAACCAGTGTGTGTGTGAGTGAGAGTGTGTGTGAGTTGGAGCTGACGTGTGCACGTGGCCACACAAAACCCCTCTTTCACACATGCTTTGTCTCGTGGGTGAATGCTTTATGGGCTGATAAAAACGTCACAATAATCCACTAAGTGCTCCACACACACGCGGCTCTGGGCTGACAGGGTTTAACACTGTGGCAAGTCACTGCCACAAAAACACTGACTTTAATTAATCAGCGTTGCTCGGACTGTCTTTTGAAAACAAGGGGTGCGTGATGGGGCATTTGTGTTCTGTTTTGAACTCTTTCAGACAACCTCTAGGTTGTGTTACAATAGCATTACCAATGTCTGCAGTTATAAAGTATATACTGTGGCAGCCTACATCTCTTCCTTGACTTATTTGCACATTATTTGTACAAAGTCTGCCGCAATAAGGCAGACAGGCAAACCCCAGTGTGATGTATGAGGAGCTTTCCGTGATCAAACTGAACCACATCTTCTACAAATCACAAGTCTTTTTTTTCACACATCTGTCACTGATTTTGGTAATGGCCGATTTGAAGCATTTTAAACACCAGTCTAGTCAGCTGGCCTTAATATTGGGGTTCACGCGTTCACCACACTTTCCATTCAGAAGCAGGCAGTTGAGACACTTTCTGAAACTCCAAACAGGATAAAGTAGCCAATGAACTTGCAGGGAACCTTGTGTGTTCTGTTTGTGCTGAATATGTTTTGTTTTCCATTCTATCCCCTTCTGTTTAGGTTGTTCATTGTTGATCGACTATGTTGGATTTCATATGTAAATTTGAATCCAATTATGTCACAGATTCACCAAGGCATGCCACTGACTGACAACTGCTAAAGAAATAGCACATGACCAAAACAAACTCCCCCTTGGCAAGACATTAAATAAAAAAGGGCTTTAGAAAAAGATGACTGGTTGAATAGAAGCACAGATATTCTACTCATTTTCTTTCCAAAGCCTTAACATTGTTCCATTTTCCATATCTTCATCCAGCTCTGTGGTAAAACTCCCAGAATCTTCCTGGAAGCGTGAGAATTCTGCCTTGTGACTGGCCTGACTCTACATTCTCTCACACAAACAAACACACACACACACACAACTGAGCTGAAGAGACATGATACATCCTTGTTTTCAAGCCAAGTCCACCCCCCCTACCCCCACACACACACACACACAATATAATACTTACACGCATCTACCCACCACACATACAAAGACACACACACAAATGAAGTGATACAATAAGAACATTGGTATCATTTCCCCCCTTCATATCTATGTGTTCTGGGCAGTCCCAGCCATGACACCTGAGCCCATCCGACTCTAATTTGGCCCTGATCCGGCCCTCCTCTGCTGTGGCTGGCCGCTGCTATGCAATGTTGAACTCTACCAATAACATAGAACTGAGACTGACCAGAGAAAACGTTTTTATCGCAACCACAAATTTCCACTTCTTCTTCCTCATTTCAATATTGTTGTTTTATTTTTGTGATGATTATTTCATTGAGTTTTATTCACATTTTCCACTCAATGCAGATATGACACAGACACAGATTTGAGTTCTGATGCTGTACGGCGCTCTACTGTATATTTATGTATTTCATGTGATTTGTGCAACTATTTCAGACTTTAATTGCCATGCTGCGCTTTTCATGAACTTAATTAGCCTTTGTTCCCTCATTATTATTTTGATAATTTACAAATATATAATTATATTTCATTTATGATTAACAATTACATAATTATTATGTAATGTCTTATTTTGTTCTTCAAAAGTCGCAAATGAAAAATGTCAGCCCATTGAAAACAAATGTCCCACGGTGTGATTCGTTCCTCTCTCTGTGGCAACTAACTGTGGCTTGTTTATGGCTAAATGGACAGTCACAAAACACACACACCCAACACATAAAAACACTTGTCTCAACACATAAAGACACTTTTCTCAACACATAAAAACACTTCTCAAAGCGCCTTGCTTGGCATAGCCACACGCACATTGGATGAAAACTAAGGTGTGTAGAGATGAGGAGTCTGACTCACATCCAGTAGTGTGTGGAGGTGCTGGTCCTGAAACACGCTGTGCAGGAAGTCCAGGTCTTTCTCACTGCAATCCGTCAGGGCATGGATCTCCTCCAGACTGTCCAGGACCTGCGATACGGCCCCTGATGACACACAAATACACACACACACACACACACACACACACACACACCACATACAAACACACACACACATACACACACACAAAGAGTTCCATTTTTTAATTGCATTTTAATTGCACAAACACACACACACACACACACACACACACACAAAGAGACACATCCACATGTTTAAACAGACTCCCAGAGAAGACGCAGACACATGCAGACAGTAACAGACATGGCTTGTAGTGAAACCATGGAAAGTGTGCAATTAACAATCCACGCACATGATTAATCCCAGCAAATACGACTCATGGCTCCATGAATGGGTCATTATGCACAATTACAATTCCATCCATTCCAAGATTACATCTTCCAGTAACAACAGGGGTGGCTGGTTTACATGCACACATTTGAGAACAACAGGTAAACAAAAATCAGGCCAAGGAAGTCTGTGGCGGCCTTGTGAGGAGGAGAAGAAGACAGGAGAGTTTCAGATGAGCTTGCCCTTGGCAATCTCTGGTTTACAGTGTGTCTCTCTGCCTTGCTATGGAGAGGAACATGACCTGGTGAAAGGGATGCTCGGCTTGAGAGGTTTTGGAGTAATGAGATGTCAGGGGTTTGGAAGGGTTTGGAGAGTAAGGGTCGGGGGGTGGCAGTAATATACGTACTCTCTGCGGCAAGTAGTCCTGCGTGGGGGAGGCAGCATTAGGGCAAACAGAAAAAAAGATGTTATCAAAGCAGTAAAGCAAAGCCAGCTTTAGTTAAGCTCTGGGAAGCAGGAGAAGGCATGCATTGAACTTAAGGCGCTGTCTTCAAAAAAATACATACACAAAAAACAAATCAAAACAAAAAGACGACACACTTTGGATATATAAACATTGATTCAGTTCAGTAATAAATGTTGGCATGCTAAACAAACAAGAAAAATAATACAACAAGTTGAAATGATGATACAAAAAGAAATTGGTGGTGTCAGTAAGAATGTGTAATCTAACAGGAAAAGTTGACAGTAAACTTTTGATGTTGTCTATCTGCGTGAAGCAAAGGCCTGACGCTTGCATCAGAGAAGACTTGTCAGAATGGGAGGAACATGACTCATAGATCAGAGAGGGGTTTGGGTCACAGTGCATCACTGAGTTTGCACTTGTGCAAAAAGGAGAAGGAAACCTAAGGTCCTGTCTGATAAACAGGAAGAGAGAGAGAGAGAGAGAGAGAGAGAGAGAGAGAGAGAGAAAGAGAGAGAGAGAAAAAAGAAAGGCGCACTCTTGCTTCATCATAAAGATAAGGTTAATTCAGCCTATGACTAAAAGAGGCACTTGGAAGGGGGCCAAGACAAAATAAACTACAGACCAGTGATAGAAAATTTGAAAATTGAAACTCTTTTTGGGAAAAGAAAGAGTGAAGACACGACATTCAAATGTTTCTCCCCCAACAAGGGCAAGGCAAACATTGTTTTGTTGAGGCGTCTATTAATATATTAAAGTGCATGTAAAAGGATCAATGCATGTAAATGCAGTAGTGCATGTAAAGAGATCAATCATAGCAATTTAACATTATGGATTGAACCATCAAAGCATTCTGTTATTTTCTAATTTTAGATTGAATGTTTTTCATGCTACAGATGAGTGCAGCAAATCTCCAGAGTTATAGATTTGATACATCACACACCATTTGTCAGCAATTCACCAAATAGATATACGAGTGCATTTCTTGGCATAACATCATGATTTTATCACATAAGAGTTTGAGTTGATAGGAAGACATTGCACAATATTTGCACAATTTTCATATGTCTACTGCAGGTATTGAATGATCAGTGTTCCCACAGGGTATTATTTATGAATAGGATTTAAAGGTTGGCAGTGTCAGTATTTTGCTTCCCTACCAAGACTTTATAGAAGTTGCTATATGCATGTTTCACATTTTATGGCATTTGCATTGTATTTTGTTTCGGCAAACACTGCAGGGCTAAAAACATTTTAAATCCCTAGTAGCCCGTCGGGCAGGCACTCTTCAGATTTTAGTAGCCCGAATTTAAATGAACTAGCCCTATTTCTATTCATTCATTTTATGTAAATAAGAAATATTAAATAGCTTATACCGTATTTCCTGAAATTATGGTCAGGGCCTTTATTTAGGCTACTTAGACAACCCAAAGCCCAGGCCTTATTTTTACGCAGGCTTTAACAACAGGCAGGGCTTTATTTCTTATTGACCTGGTAGGCAGAATCTGCTATTGTGCCGTGCTCTTTAATTATGGTAGATTACATGTAGGACATGCTTTTTTTTTACTGCAACAACTACATTACGCTATGCCCATTGAATTGCTTGGTACCAGCTCTGAAGTAGTCTAAAGAATGTGTCTTCACTTCCATCAACCTTCAGCGACAGTCCAGATACTTTAAATTACTTTCGTAGGCCTATTATATCCATGATTTAGCCTAATATCTTCTTCTTCTTCTTCTTCTTCTTCAGAGCGCCATAGTTTCTGCTAACGTTTTCTGTGTCTCAGTTGCTTAATGTTAATGATACAAAACCTGTCTGAATGCTATAACTTGCTTTCACCTTTCACCTTTAACCTTTCACTCGCCACCAACAGTGTCTGCATACTGCAAAACACATTAAAGCCACTATGTGTAGGATTTATCTTCTATTTATCTTCATCTTTTATTAAAAATATATTTTTTATTTTAAAAATATAATGTAAAACGATGGTAATTACCTCCATGAATAAATTGTAGTGTTCCCGTAAACTTGGTAATTTCCATTTATATGTAGATGTGGTTGGGTACCAAATGAGAATATCCATTTTGTGCCGCCATTTTTGAAAAGAGGACCATGCAAAATGAGGACCGTGGGAAGGGGAGGGCCTATACATTTTATTCAAACGTGTGCAGTACACCACTTCGCCGATAGATGGAAGAAATTCTCATGCGAAAAAAATAAAACTTACACATAGTGGGTTTAAGGTCACAGTAGTCACAGTTTAAATTAAAATAGCAGGCAGGCTTCACTATCAACCTCTTGATTAATTTTAGTTCCTGTATAGATTACCTGATAGGGGTAGCGAAACTTTCAATTGAAGTCGGAAGCGTGGCTAGCCTACTCGTTATGAACACAGGGCTAGCTTGTGGGTGCGCAGCGGAGATCTGCGAGTGAGCAAGTGTAGCGAGTTGAGTGATTACGTGCGCATGTGACAGACAGAGGAACACCATCTTCCTCTCATCTAGCGACCAGCGCACCAGCAAAAGCACCTAAAATTATTCTTTACAATGTTAGAAGACACAGGCTATACTTTTTACAGGTAGGTGATTTTTCGAGCCCTGCACTGAAATATTCATAGCAATGGACATAATTGTGCATTAAGAATTCATAAACAAAGCCGAAACTATTCTTTTGACAGACAGATGTATCACAGAGGCACAAGAACTCAATTGCCAACTGAAAAGACATTGATACCAGTAATTGATAATCTTGATAATCAAAGCAAACAGCAGTTAATATTTAGCCCCAAGATGGTTTGGTCTCCCCGTAACAGGTCCTGTCAGCCCTGCTATTGCTAGCATGGGGGTGTCAGTGCAGGAGACCTACAGACAGTTGCATCTTGTCCCCTGGGGATTCTCTTGCCACAGCTGCAATTTCATTGAATCTACCGTCTTTCAAGAGAATGACACCATTTTTCTGAAAAATTAAAAGGAGACAGATTGGATCCCCATTTTTGGCTTGGTTTGGTTGGAGTAGGAGTGTATGTGGACAGATAAATCTTGCATAGTCATTAGATCAAGAATTAGAACAAAGTCTTCATTACACATGATGTGAAATATCACAAATAAATTCTGGTTTGATGGCGGCTGCCAAACAGAGTGCTATTTAGCCAAAACAGACCAATGCTCAGCCTGAATATAGGGATGCAACCAGGCTTGAAAAAATGCACTTGAGGTTATTTCTGATTTGTGATGAAGCCAGAGACCATAGTACCATACTCAATTCTAGAATACACTACCCATTCTATGTGCCATTGAAACCCCATTAGCTCAGTCTCTCAGTTCTATCACAGTATATTGAGAGGCAGAGAAACCTAACCCTGGGACTTCAACATAAACATGTGATATCCTTTACTGCAACACTCTTTAGAAACAATGTCTGCCTTTTTTTACTTAGCAAGTCAACCATACAGAGATAAGGATGTCTGTCGCAGTCTACAACCTCAACTGGATTGATCATCTGGTCTCATCTGTGAGAACACTTTCAGTGGTTCTACATGCTAGTAGCATCTTGTCTTGTCAGAAAGCTGCTTTTGCCATTTCATCAAATACGGAAGACAGAGAATTTAAACACATAGAAGGTGAGGAACAAAACTTCTTGTTGACAGTCCTTTCATACTTGAGGTCTCGAGTTCTTGCCTCTTCAGATAGGGGGCTGACAGGGATATGACTGCGAGGCAGACAACATGGCAAGACTTCCCTGTTCCAGAGCAGAAGTGGACCCACTGAGGCAGACATCAATCAGGGACTGATGAAACATTCCTCCACTTCCATCTGTCCCCCGGCTTAGGCTTTTTAAGATGACATATGCATTGGAGCTACTGTAGGGTAATACTGGCCACCCAAACAGAAAAGGAGTTCTGAACATAGATTCTGACCAAAATACTTTTCAATACACTGCAAAATCTTGTACGTCCACCACATTCACTTTTTCGTTACTTAGACTCCCATACACATATAGGAGACACATTTACTATACTGATTGCTTATTTTATCAGTTAATTAGGTCAAATGCCTTAGGTCTTGAGAATTTTCTGTCAATTGAGCTGGCAATTCCATTTTTTGATGCCAATTTCCATTTTTTAATTGAACATCATCTCATCGACTGCTTGCAGGGCAAGAACGTTTGTTTAAGAGAAAGACATCCAATACTGTGGGTTTGCTGTCTATTTCCTAATAATTCGTGCATGGGTTTATCTCCGTTATGAATGCACAGCTGTCGCAACTTTGTATTCTGTACAAAGAAACAACAAGATCCTGCTGTAAGCTGGTTTGAAGCCTTCAAACCAACCACCCGATGTTCCCAAGCTTTTGTTTCTCCTCCCTTCTTTTGAGTGCTTGCATGGTTCCGTTTGAGAGCATTCTGCTTGTCATTTTTAGGAGTGTTATTTAGAGGAAGTTGGCGATGGTGTGTGTGTGTGTGTGTGTGTGTGTGTCTAACCTGAGGAAGTGGGGTCTTCAGAGAAATCAGGAAGCTCCTCTGGTGGGTCCCCATAAAAGGAGTTGAACTTGTGGCTGGACACAGCTGCTAGCACTGCTCCCTAAAAGAACACAAGACACACATTTAAACACACACACACACACACACACACACACACAAGCAAGCAGCACAAACACCTGCACAACTACCCCCCCTCTCCCTCCCTTTTTTTCTTTCATCACTAGCAGCTATTTGACAATGAACATGCATAGCTAAGCAGACGGCCGTTTGACAAGCTTTCTTTGATCAGAGAAAGAACAGGATGCAACATTCTAACCTGTCAGTGCTTTCCTTTTATGGTACATCAAGGTCGAGTGAGTGTGTGTGTGTGTGTGTGTGTGTTTGGGTGTCTGTGGTGGAATCTCTGCATGTCACCTGCATGTTTTCATGATAAATGTCATGTGGTCATGATAAAAATATGGTTATTAGCTAGAGTGGGTGCTGTGTGTGTGTGTGTGTGTGTGTATATAAAGACAGATGAATTTGTTTGTTGGCCATCATTGTATATTTTAGTGTTGAATAAGGCAGGTTTGTGATTGTGGTTCACACCTTCAGCTTCCTCCGAGCATTAAACTTCCTCAGCTGTTCCACCGTCTCAGGCAGGTGAATCTTGTAGGCATAGCGGTCCCTCTCCTGCAGCACACACACACACACAGGTTACAAATACTGCAAATACTTCCCATTTTCATTCAATATTGCATCAAAGACTTTCTGCTTCCACAAACTTTCAGATTTTTTTTTCATTTTGTTGCTTCAGCTCCTCTTCCATGTGCAATCCTTACTTTCTATCCTATTTGACCACTAACATAGAAGACTATTATGCATACACACACATAATTAAACACTCTAGTTGTGTGTAGGGGGTGTATAGTGCGGCTTTAAGCTGGTTGTGTGTGTGGTACCTTCAGCCAGGGGTGGTTGAGGGCCTCGTAGACAGTGATCCTCTCGGCGGGGTCCAGCATCAGCATGCGGCGCACCAGGTCTTTGGCACTCTCGGAGATGTGGCTCCACTGGCGCGGGTTCATCTAACCGCGCACACAGAAACAGGCGCGCGCACACGCGCACGCACACACACGCACCCGAGCAAGAACACCACACGCACACACACACAGGTGGAGAGAGAGAGGCAGACAACCATGCCGCGCTTTGAGAAAAGTAAACGCTAGTGGACACGGGAATCAGATCAGGGGATGAGCTGTGGGATAGAGTGTGTGTGTGTGTGTGTGTTTCTTCCAACCAATACTTAGATTATATCATACGTACTGTAGAGACTACAGGCCATCTGACTGAAGAGCGCAGCAGCACAAAACTGTAAGTGCGCCATGGTGGACACTGACAAAGGAGGTGTGGCTGGAGACCTGAACCAACCAATAGGGGCCAACTGGGAGCTTTGACTGAGCGCTAACGCATAATCTACTGCTTTGATAAAAATAGAGCCGCTAGTTGTCCACAACTTTGGCCACAGACAGAAGGCAGGCCGAAGGTCAGCCGACGCTAACTGGAACTATAAAGTTATAAACGTATGCTTGAGGTGGTTAGACAGACAGGGATGGGACAGGACATCCGCAGAGTTGATTTCTTTATGTGCATGTCAGTGTTGTCAGTGTTTTTTCTATCAGGGTTGCTCATCCCTTAGAAGGCCTGGCACAATGGTTAATAAACTACTACCTTGTATTTCCCTTTAATGATTCCTTCGAAGAGCCTCTCCTTGGTGCCGTAGAAGGGCAGGCAGCCGCTGAGCAGGATGAAGAGGATGACGCCGCAGCCCCACACGTCCACCGGCTTGCCGTAGGGCTCCCGCTTCACCACCTCCGGGGCCATGAAGTGTGGGGTGCCCACTCGCCCTGCAAGGGGGCACGTGTGCTCAGTGCACATGGTAGGGACGAGAGACACAGAAAAATGCCCAAAAGCATGCACGCATGCAGATACGCAACTGTGCAACAGATTTCGTTGATAATTCACCAATCCTCTCTCTGGATAAATAGAGGGAAAATCCAGATTCAATCAGCCTATACCCCTGTATCAGAAGGACTGCAATTGCTCCCACGCACAATGAATTTGCAAACTGAATTACTGACCACTAACATTAACAGAAGCAGGCAAACAGAGGCAAACTGAGAAATAACCTTCACGCCCTCATCGCTTAGCGTTTGCTGCACTTACATTTTTTTTTAACCATGTTGTACATAATTCTGTCATTCCATACCGATCG
>JAGFZM010003285.1:0-12434 GCA_017657215.1 Limnothrissa miodon
TTGGTAGGTGGAGCGAAAGGACAACAGATTTAAGCAGCACTTCTGCTTGGATCAGATTGAATATTTTAAAACAGCAACAGGACTACGGTTGGAGCATCAGGGCTACAGTCGAATCAGAGTCAGACTTAGAATAAAGGTTTCATTGGCCAAGTATGCTTGCATATGCAAGGAATTTAACTTTGGTAGGTGGAATTACATGAGTAACAGTTGGAGCAACAGTCTTGTTGGAGCAACAGGACTACATTTAGCCTAAATCAGAATAAGGTTTTCTTAGCTAAGGCATATACAAGGTATTTGACTTTGGTAGGTGGAGCAAAAGGACTAAAGTTGGTGTAACAGCCTTGTTGGAGCAACAGGACTGCGGATTAAACTACTTCAGTCATTTGCTTTGATAGATGGGATTGAATATTTCAGAGCAACTGTAAGCCCACTTCTGTTAGGGATCCAGGAGGGACCTGACTCTGACTGTAGCGTGGTGGACGAGCCAGTGTTGCTGTCAGTGTCGTGCCGAAGGGGCCCCGACCTCCACTTCACGCCTCGGATATAAATACACAAACAGGAATTCTGCCACCACGAGACTCAGCCGTGGCCTCCTGGAAAACACAGGCAGGATGGACACAGGGACAGAGGGATGGATGGATTTAAGGGGGGGGGGGCACAGGGATGGAGGGACGGGCTGATGATCGGTGGTCTCGCAGGGGAACACCGGAAAACATGGAGGACACGATGAAAGTGCGAAGAAATAAAAATGATGGATGACGAATGTGGTGTGTGTGTGTGTGTGTGTTTGTGGGGGTATTAGGGATTTAAAAAAAAAAAAAAAAAAGGGCTGGCTGCCAAGGCAACCTTCAGCCACTTGACCCAGGTTCAAGTGCTTTACATGAGATGGCAAGCATTTGAGCGAACAGCAGTCAACTGACCACATGCGCTGATGGCGCACAGGCACACACAGGCGCACACACACACACGCACAGACACGCAGAGTGAGAGAGAGAGAAGAGCAGCCAAGGGACAATGCGTGGCAAAATATGAGAGAGCGAAGTGGCGCCATAATCACACACACACTGCCAACAAGGGTTGCTTAGTCATCTGAGCAGAACGCTTGCTTGCAAAACAACTTCAGCAAGGGCCTCCGCCATGCTGCCCTGTAACCTCACCAAATCAGCACCGAGTTGCAGAAAACACAAACAGAATCTGAGGTGCCATTTTGAAATCAGGATTACAGGATTCTGTCTTTACATGCAGCACTTTAAGGAGCTACCTTGCTGCCCTCAACCATCTAATGGTCTCTTGCCAAAGTAGTAGGGCTGTGCGATTTTGGCAGAAATTTAAATTGCGATTTTTTTCAACCAATATTGCAATTGCGATTTTATTGCGATTTTTCACAATAATAATCACAAGCACCAAATATGTCCCATTAATATGCATATTTGTACACAATGTCTAATTAAAAATAGAAAATGAACTACTCATTAATCAGCATATTTTTATTCAAGAGAATATCTTGTTGCGTTGAACCCCAATCCTTGTTTAACATAATGCATAGTCTTGTTTGTTAGCTACACCCTAAACTAAGTCTGTGCAGTTACAAAACAAAAAAAATTGGGCGCCTCTGCGATTTTGAAATTGCGCTTTTCAAAATTGCGATTACATTGCAAATGCGATTAATTGTCCAGCCCTACACAGCAGACATCAAAGTAGGAGCCTAGAACGTCTAGAATGGTCGCAACACAGAGCAGCATTTACAGCATTCTATAGAACAGTTTGTCATTGCTGAGATACCCTTTGGCTAATATCAGGGTTCTAATAGCTGTAGCGTAGCAAGACAAACAAACCAACACCAAAATCTTTCAAAGTTCAGCAGAATTTTCCATTCCACAAACAGTCCACCATAGCCCTGGTCTAACTGTACAGCACATATTTGTGCTGCTAAAGTCTCTCCCTCTCTCTCTCTCTCTCTCTCTCTCTCTCTCACACACACACACACACACACCTCACTGTTCCCCCTTGCACTCCAGTACAGAACATGCTGTTCTGACCCTGTGCATTTGAGCACCGCTGTGCACACAATAGACCAATCAGACAGATAGATTGATAGACAGATGGATAGAGACAGAGATCGAGACAGAGATAGACAGATAGATAGAGATAGACAAATGGATAGATAGACAGCTAGACAGAGACAGATAGATAGATAGATTGATAGATATAGACAGATAAAGAGATAGAGAGATAGACAGATAGATCAGATAGACAGATAGATAGACAGATAGACAGACAGATCATATAGATAGAAAGGCATATCAGATTATTTATGCCTAATTGTGCGTTCACACCAAGAGCGACTGAAGCTGTATAAATTGCTTTTGTCGCTCAAAAAGAGTAGCTGCTAAAATAATTGTATTCGCTTTTGTCGCTCGAAAAGGGTAGCTGCTAAAACAATTGTGTTCGCTTTTGTCGCTTAAGTCACTCATGACGTGGAAGAATAAAACATTCGACTTTGCTTATCCATTTAAAGCAGCCGTAGAACAGGCCACTTTAAAGCCAGGATCTTTGCTTTGAACTAGTTCTTCAATGTTCAGCAAGTTGTGCTGTGTTTCCCCAGCTACCGATAAGGGTCTTGACATATTGAATTGATCAAATTATCCAACAACCAAGAACAAAATCATGTTAAATGTTGTAGTTAACATGACGTGATTGTTTGTTTAGTTACATTTTCCACAACGTTATTAAGTACTGTTGGTATTTACAAATGATATCGTCTTGATTCTCTCAGAAGCAAGGGAGACTTGCATACTATAAGTTTGATTAGCACACAAGTACAGCGCCTCTTACTTTCTAATATTCTCACACATATTCATCAACTCACCAAGCAAAGGACAGCTACATTCCGATTGGTTGTCAGTGTTTTACAGCTGAAACATGTCATAGCTAGTTTGCATAAAGCTAAGCGGTCTTCAACTTTTTTTAGTCACCCTTAGTGGCTCAACTTTTGAAGCTTTAATCGCATTTGTCGCTTATTCTCTATACAAAGTCAACGCATATAAGGAAGTACAGACACACACAGACGCGTGACATACACATAACATCCATACAGACACGCCACAAAAGTTAAAACAAACACGCACAGACACACACACACCATTGTGTATTGACCATGGAGTCAATCTAGCAAACAGGGCAAGTGGCTAAACAGTTTTATTTCCTGGTGCCAGTCCGTGCCAATAATGCAAGGGTAGTTAATGGACACCGAGGTTAAAGGTGCTCTAAGCGATGTGACACGTTTTTAGGACTAAAACATGTGTTGTTACATACAGCAAACATCTCCTCACAATCTGCTAGCTGCCTGTCCCCTGAACACACTGTAAAAAAACGCGGTCTGTGTAGACAGCCCAGGCTCCACAAACGGCAACATAACACAGTGGGCAAACCTAGCATAACAAACGAAAACGAAACATTACAGTGTTCCAGCCAATAAACGACAAGGTTCATGAGTCTTCCGGGAGGCATGGGAGGGAGGGGGAGGAGTAAGCTAACTTATAACGCTTGAACCCTCTCTGGAGCTATCGTCCGTTTTGTTTGACAATACTTCGAACGTCAACAAGAAGTGACGTGAAACAGCATCGCTTAGAGCGCCTTTAAGAAAGATAAGAGGGCAGTGTGCATAACAGACCTCTACACATCAGTCAGATCAGTCAATCACACTCCTCCGTTTCTGTTTGGCATTGAAGTGTATAAAACACTGGCTGTCAGTTTTGAAAGACAGAGGCAGAAGCCTATTATTGAACATTCAATTCAATTTTTATTTATACAGTGCATTATACAAAAGTCATGTCTCAGCGCTTTACAGCCGAAAACACCCATGCCCAGCATCCCATTTCCAAGTGCCGCCTCCCCACAAAAAAGGTCTCATCATGACAGACTGGTTGAACATATGCAGGAGTTTACCGCATACACTGAATACTGCAATGCCTTTTCTTGAAAAGTGTATCAGTAATACCAAACCAGTCTAGTCTATGGTCAAGATCTAACCCGGGGTCCATGTATGTACGAACAGACTGTCTCGATATTAACCCAGTCAATGGTGACATGTTGCATGAACATTCCTCCTGAAGACTAGTACCATTTTATGGAGGAGTTTAACTGTAGCTGGTTAGTTCTACACCATCCTCACCCTCAGGGCTCCTATAGTGCAGTCCTAGTCTAACCACCTAGGGCTTTTCCGAGAGGCAAGCTGTGAAGTCACCAGCTTTGACAGACACTTAGATGGTTTCTTTTGGTTTCTTTTACCCCTGAGACAGAAAGGTCAGAGGTGAAACCAAAGGTACGGCTCAAAACGAAGAGGAAGAGGGTAGAAGAAGGAAGAGGAAGAAAGGCTGTGTGGACACAAGTCTGAGCATTTGGGGTTTTTGTGTGTGTTGTGTCCATGAAACACTGCCAAGGCCAGAACTGCTAGACACTGTCTGTGCTGTGGCACAAAATACCATAAGGAAGGAGACGGAGAGGGGGGCGGTAGCAAGACCACAGTACACACACACACACAAACACACGGGGGCAAAAGACTCCCTGTGGCGCAAACAACAACAATGGCTAACAGAGAGAGAGGAAGCTGAGAGGGATGAGGGGAAGGGCTGTGGTTGGGTTCCTGGACTTGGCATCTCTCACAGCAACCAAGGACAGAAATACCACAGGTCAGTGCGAGCGAGCGAGCGAACGAGAGAGAGGGGCAAGAGAAGTAAAAAAGAAAGAACGAAAGAGCATGAGACAAATTGTAAGTTGTGGTATGGCAAGTCATTTCCCCTCGAAAAACCCACAAAAACTAAGAAAGAAACAGAAATTAAAAACAAAAACAAAACAAAAAAAAAGTTACTCTGACGTCCATGCTTCTCCCCCTTCCCAACGGTCACCAACATTCCAACATTCCATGCCTTGCAGCATGCCATTTTACAGCCGCTGGCCCGGGCGGCCCGTACCTTGACGGCTAATGAAACAGCAGGTTCTGTTAGCAAGCCGCTGTTTGCAAGGGAACCGCCAACAGAGCCCTGACACATTATGCAGACGCAACAGAAAACAAGACACTCCGCCATCCACTGGGGTGCTTATCACCAGCGAGAACCAGAAGCGGGGGAGACAACGCGGGCCTGGCCGGAGGGTATTGATTCGTCCCAGTGTGATAACACAGAAAGATAAGAGCGAGGGAGGCCCGGGTTAAAGAAAGAGAAAAGAACGAGGGGAGAGAGTTAACATGGTTTAATGGTGGCTGAGGCGAGGCCATCGGGGTATCAGTTTACCGCCTGCAGACTGCTCTTTCACGGTTGTCATGTGACGTGATGACTATCAGCTCCTGGAGACAGGCGAGAGGAGCAAAGTCATCTGAAGCAGCGTCAGCAATGGAGGGAAGCAACCACAGAATGTGTTCAATCCCGATGCAGGGTAGAGGGACAGGCTCTAAATAGAGCTAGCGCTAAATCATATTTCCCTCTGTTCGCTAATAGTCCTTTAGCTTTTTAAAATCATTTAAGTTCTCTGGTAAGGTTCGTTTTTTTGTTTGTTGTTCCTGCAAGTGTACAAAACAGAATGCACAATAAAAAAACATGGATCGAGAAGAGTAGAATCCCAGACAAATTACAATGCATCTATATAAGTTTTAAAATATTTTTTGTCTTTCACATGCCATTTTAAGTATATTAAGAATGTCTCATCCAATGAATCTGAATCCAATGCATTTTTCCTACCAGGTCCATAAAATAATGTCTTGCATGGTAATAAAATAGTATCTTCCATGGTAAAACAGGCTATATAACAAGACAGGTGTCCAGGTGGCTGATGCACACACGCACACACGCACACGCGCACACACACATACACAAGTCGTTTTTGGGAGTGTCGCTACCCCTGCATGCCGAGAAGGAAGACAACAAGGTAACACTCCCAAACATACATCCATTTGGTTAGCTTAGTTTAGCATCTCACACTAGCAGCCAGGCTATTCATGGTCTTATAATACAGCACACAGCAAGGCAGGATGAAGGAAAGGAATAGCCTACTCTTCCAATCCTGTGAAGACAATTTGGTCTCTGACACATACTCAGTCAGCACACAGTAAAGACACAGTCAGTGAACACACACACACAGTGACCCAAGACAGTGGGCTCAAAGCTGCAGCATCATCAAGGAAGCAGTGAGGGGTTTAGATACCATGCTTAAGGGCACTTCAGCCACGGTATACGCTAGACACAGTATGAATGCGTCCTTTTACCCCACCCACTTTTTTTCTACTGGTTTTAACATCGAACCAGCCCAACCCCTTAAGTCCACAAGCCCAAAGCCCTGACCAGTTGGCCAAGGTTGCCCCAAGTCCATGGCCGTCTCTGAGACAGACCTTAAGGGCACTTCAGCAAAAGTATAGACACAGTAGTTCTTTTGACAGCGTTCTTTCACCCCACACACATTTTTTTCTACTGTTTTTCAGACCAAACCAGCCACACTTCTGTCACAAGCCCAAAGCCCTGACCGGTAGTCCACACTGCCCCCAAGTCAATGGCTGTCTTTGAGGCAGACCTGGGCATTTTACACACTGGGGGCCACATGCGTCCTGTGGGCATTCCTGGTCGGCCGGCATTATCCCAGTCATTAACAAATGAACAAATGTTTTTGCTCTATATGCAATACCCGTGTGTTATTGTATTTTGAAAAGTGATCATGACATTTATGTGGACGAACATATCTGCGTCAGTCTGAAAAGTGACCAGTGATCATTTTCCTCTTTGATCTATACAATTTATACATTTACACAAATATTTAAATGATATTCCTATTCTTCTGATTACCAGTAACAGCTAAACACAAGTTATTATTATATAATGAGTGAAAATTAATATTGAGCAGAACTAATTTCAAGTTATTGTTGGTTCAGCCCTAAAACACAGCTCAAGACTCCTTCATGTTGCCCTCACTAGAAACGAATTGCCCACCCCTTTGCTCTAAGGCTGACTGCATTCAAGATTTACAGCTGTTGTCAGGCTCTAAAAAGAGATAAATAACACTTCCTTCCATTTGCTTGTGTGTACAAAAGATGAGCCAACATGAGAACATGTTATGCTAAAATGCACTAATAGTCCTTTAGCTTTTTAAAATAACTTTCAATTATTATTATTATTTACATTCTAAACAGAATACTCTTAGATGCATGTCTTCATTAAGACCCTTGCTGTATTCAAGATATACAGCTGTTGTCAGTAGGCAGGGCATCTCCACTGCCAGGCAATTTGGCCAGGACACTATGACACAGCAATGGTCTGGAGGGAAAGGCACGACTCCCAGAGGACAGAAACTCCAGGCCTCTGGGTCTGCCTGGTGGTTTCAATGAGTCATGCTTACTTTTTTGGCCCAGGCGGATTTATGTTTGGAAAAAAGGAGCGAAGAGAGGGGCGGAATAAAAATGAGGGAAGGAAGCGAGCGAGGGAGGAAGGGAGAAGGAGAGAGTGTGTGTGCTCTATGAAAATGGTGGTTAAATGCAACTGGAGGCAAACAGACAGGGAGGCTAGGAGTTCTAGCAGGTTGACAAACAGGGCAGGTAAGGTTAGCTACAGGGAGGACTGCCAGCTGTTCGTTTTGAGACATGCTGTTTGATGCTTTATAATATGAGAGAGAGAGAGAGATTTTGGTAGAGTTGGAAAGGGTGACACAACATGGAGTTATGCACTCTGTGTGTGTGTGTGTGTGTGTGTGTGTGTGTGTGTGTGTGTCCTGGGATCAAGATCATGGTTAGGGCCTCTGGGCAGAAGCAGGGTGACTGTCGCTCCTTGCTTTGGAGGCATCACACAGCAGTCACATGAGAAGTAAAGATTAGGAATAGCTCAAGCACTCAAGCAACCGGAGTGTGGGCATCAGGCCAACACACACACACACACTTTCTTTCAATGATCATTCTAGTCTCTACTCTTCAATGATCATTCTAGTCTCTACTCAAATAAATGCAATGGATGAATGCACAGATACCTCAGGTCTTTAGGACCAACACAAAATGACTGATATGAATCTACACTTGGCCACTCTGTAAGATGATGAAAGACAAGTTCAGCTAATAAATACTTTGAAAAGCAAGCAACATTATGTTCAAGCAAAGGTTTGTGCAATATTTCTGTTTTGGATAGTGTGTGTGTGTGTGTGTGTGTGTGTGAGAGAGAGAGAGAGACAGAGAGAGATGGAGAGAGTTTGTGAGAAACCCTACTGCGAGATATAGTAGAAAATGTTACCATGTCTCCAGGGATCTTTGGGCTCCACAGCACCAGACACAATATCATCATCTGATGGGAACGTCACCCTCTTGGCCCCCGGTTTATGTTTTTCTCCCTCATCCTGGTCAGGCGTTGGGGAAGAGAGGGTCTCCGTCTGAGAATGACTTAAAGGCGTATCCTGCTGTCCAGGTGGTTCAGTGTCCAACCGTGACAGCGAGTTCGGGCCGGCGCCGCTGGAGGCACTTTCAAGTTTGGGCACCGGTGGCTCCGACTCCAAAACTCCGGTCTCATCTAAACTTAAATCCACACCGATATCCATGTCCCCTTCGAGCTCGCCGTCTCCAATGGAGAAACCGGAGACAGGCATTTCCGGCAACATGCCGGCGATGTTCGGGTGTTTTTTACTGTCATCAGAACAGTCAATTGGGTCAAAGCCGACAGCCGCGTCTGTGACTCTTATACCGTTGTTCTTGTTTACATTTAGCTCCTCGCCATCCGACTTATCTTTAGTCCGTTGAAGTTCAATATCCCCATCTGGACAGACTGTGAGCCTGTCCAAAGCAGGCGCGTCTACCCCCTGCTTGCCAGTGTCTCCATCCATCAGGAGGCCACTGTTCCTGGGGATGATTTCGTCTGCAGGAGTTGAGGCGGTGCTCTCCCCCGCACTGTTCTTTGCATTGCACAAATCTAAGGCTGGCTCTTCGCTGTTCATCTTCTCATGTCGAGGGGTGGAACACGCGACACCCGAGTTTTCAAAAACTTGCCTTCCACTTAACTATTCGACTGGCCGCCTGTCTTTCAGACAGGTTTAAAAAAAAGTCTCGCTAATACAAGGCTAGGCCTACTCTACGTTAACTTGAGATGCAAGTGACTTCAGTTTAATCATCACCTACACGTTATTTTTATAAATCCATTTGCTTTACACGCCCAATTACCACAACTGCTTGAAAATTTGCAGTGTTCCTTGAAGTGCGTTGTTTGCTACGATTGTGCAAATTCTACAATCAGATGAAATATCACGTTTTCATTAAGGTTCCTTCACAATCTAAATGGTAAAAGTTAATGAATCGTTGAAGCTAACATGCCAACAGGACCCTCGTGTCACACAAGATCTAAGATATATTATGAAATATAACGTTCATTTGGTCGCATTGTGACCATGTGTCAACCAACAAAGTCGTTTGGTTCGCTATTAGCTCAACCACCTTTGGTTATTTAACCGTGCAAATAAACCCAGCGGTAGAGTCAGCAGGATGGAATTGTACAGCAAACTTGGGACAGTTTAAAAAGTTGAAACTTGAACGTGACTTTAATTCACTGTGAAATGTTCACGCTGACCGATGACAATACACTAATATAATTTACATAAATCACTCGCTAACGTTAGATCTACAACAGCTAGCCACAATGCTGACAAGTTGGAAATCCTAACAATTAAAGGAGTTTCTAGTCTAGTGGGAGCATAAAACCAGCTACCTAGCTCAGCTAACAAGCTGACTAATGGGCTAACGTTAACGTTAGCTGATGCCAGAGGATAAACAGCAAAAGTCCCAGCTGTGCTTAAAGCTCGCCACTACAACAAAACTTGATAGTTTCGCGACCCCACACCGCCACTTTAAAGTCGATAGGTTAGTGTTTTGACTCAAGCATAACCAATAAATAAGTGCCCGATGAGAGACAGGCTGGTTAGCTAGCGTCTGGTGTAAAAGTGGTTCACGGTGCTTCCATTACGTTAGATAATGTCAGTTAGCATTAGCTTGCGCCAAGAGCGTCTCATTTACACCTAGCTTGCTAATGTTAGATAAAAGTAAACGAGCTTACATCTAGGCCAGTGTCACGGTATGCGTTCCCACATAAGACACAAGGCGTTTACTCCAGACCACCATCTTGTTAAAGGAAAAACACGTTAAAAAGCATTATACAGCTCACCAACGCGTTTCGCATCACTACCATCGGTCAGGCAAAAAGAAAAACAGGCGTCATAGTCCACAGCATGTTTCAATACTGCGAACGTTAGCTGACGCCTGTGCCTGCCAGGTCAATTCCCAACTGATTTCTACACCGTGCAATCTTCGTCTCCGTGTTACCCTCCTAAAAATATTGATTCGTACGCCAACCTTTGCTTGAAATTTAGCATAGGAATGTACACTAGGAATTGTTCCACCTTGCGCTGTCTCCAAGTCCAACTACTGTTTGTTGACCATACGTTCATACGTCATCTCTAGTCGATGTGGTACGACGGAAGCAGCATTTTCGCTTGAAAATGTGTTCATGGCAAAAATAAAAGAACGAAATCGAAAGTTCAGCTATTTGGATAAGATATACAATGTATTCAGAAAATGCATAATTTCCTTAAGTTTTATGCATTGTACATTTTATGGAATCAGCTCCTGAGGAAAGATAAATAGTTCATTTAATTAATGAGTGTAGAAAAAAAAGGCCTAATGAACAGTCTTTTAATTTTTTTTTTTTTAAGTTGATGGAAGTCCGTTTGCACCACATTAAAAAAAACGTCTCATGTAGGCCTATCATTATTCTAACATCTCAGAATGAGATAGGCTACTATCTCAGAATAAGTAGGCTATTTTATGCTATCTGGTTAGCCTATGGTATTCTGAGATAGAATCTCATTCTTCTGAGATACTATTTTTTTTATTTAAATGTGGCGCAAATGGGCTTCCTTAGATTCGTTTATTTTCTATCAAAGCATTGTTGTAAATGTATCAACTTTTTCCTCAACTTAATCAGGCTATTTTTTCATTTGCCATCGATGGTAAGTAACAGAATGACCTATAGCCTACAATAAATTCTAAACATAAATTCTAAAGATCATTCAAGTCTTGCATGCACCAGAAATAAAACAGCATGTTCAGATAGTGTATTTATGTATTTAGCCTAACCTTTTTTTCTCCAAGAACATTTGTTCTTCTGAAGATATAACAGAATAAAATTAACCATTTTATCTATGCACATAAAAACAGAGATAATTAAAATCACACAAAGCACACGCAGTAAGGAGGTAATTAATGGAGAAAGGCTGAGGGAAAATGATATGAATAAAATGCACTGTTGCATAAGGGCTCAAGAGGTTTAAGCTGACCTGTGTAGAATTTGTACCTTAGTAGGTCAACCCTTTTCCCTTCTGTGTCCTTTCTCATTGCAAGTTTATTGATGACTGATGAGTCATTCATAATGGCTGCAGTTGGTTGCTTAATCTCTGAAAAGGCATAATGATTCAATTAAATACAGTAGTGTCAGCTACTGACAAGCAACTGATCAACAAACGAATGTAAATGAGTGTGTGTGTGTGCATGTCACACCTGATCTAAATTTTATTTGTAATCTTGGTCTTGGGACCCTACTGTTTTGGTGTTTTAGAGTAGACACGTTCGGGGTTTTCTGTCATGACCTTTATTCTGCTATTGCGCCACCCAGTGGCTTCCGCATGATTTTTTTTTCTTTAAAACAGTATGAACTCATGAACTCTTGTCACAAAGTTCCATGACCTGAAAATAAAAAACATGTTCTGTTCTTGGCATAACACATTTCTCATTTGTAAACACATTTAATGCTTTTTCATTTATTTACTATTTTTTTAAATAATAGCCTTTGACACTATAACACCTGTTCAAACATGGTAAAGTTCACAGCTATTTCCTCTATATGCCATCTTGGCTAGATGATAAAACAGACCAATGACAAAACTTGAAAGCTTAAAAACTGTATTTCTTTTTGCAGCTTGGCCTGTTGTCTTTGACCATCCATTTCTGTCTCTGTTTCTCGAATCCTTCATTGTTTGCTTTCTGAATTCTTTAAATTCCTCATTTGACCGAGAAGTTGGTTATCACCATGTGCCATTGAACTGCTGTCTTCATCAGGTGGGTATGCTCTCTCAATTTGTTGTGACATGTTTGGAATGAACTTTGCAAGGTATGTGACCTTGTCTTAACATCCAGCTTACTCATAAGAAATCTGAGCTCATCAGCTTTGGATTTCAAAGTGTCTCAAGTGTCCATGTTGTAGGTTTTTTACTCCTCAGGAGTGAAAAGTGTTCTAACACCAGCATCATACTCTTCGGCCTGTGACTGTGGTTTCCTACAGCACCTGTCCTGTACACCATCATTGCACTTGTCCTCATTCTGCACAGTGTCTCTACCAGAAGAAATTAACAAATTGTAATGCTGTGGTGCTGTA
>JAGFZM010003286.1:9142-32290 GCA_017657215.1 Limnothrissa miodon
TGTGTCGGTAAAAGAGAAGAAAAAATTTGTTTGATGGCAGCTCACAAAGGGGTTTCAGTTCAGGATGCTGGGATGCAGAGATGGGTATCAACTGTGACGGCTACATCTGTGTTGAATGAGGTGGGCGTGGAGATGGGGTGCCGAGGATGACACATTGTTTCAGCGATGATTAGAGGGCACCGATGGCGTCGCGGGCAAAGGCAGTTCCATTGATACTCCGAACGTGACGTGTGTCATATCTCATCCTCCACTTGTCCAGGGCCTATTAGCAATATTTCATCCAATTAACGCTCAACAAACTGCCACAGCCAACCACTCAAAATCCCCTTCCAGACTTCCAGAGTAATTCCTTGAACCATATGGAAGGGATGAGCCAGCCAGCAAAATCACATAAAAGATTTAAAAAAAAGAGGAAAATGCATCCCAGGAATTTGTGAAATCGCTCCAAATGCAGCCATAATAGTCATCGTCAATGTTAAGGCATTTTTGAGATACCAGTGATTGGGACAAACAGATCAGTCAAGAAGTGGGAGCAACATGTTTTACTGCTTGACAGCTTGATGGGGACATGAGCTATTAGGCCTTCAGCCTTCTGGAAAGCTAGTATTGTGGCATAGCACAGTGATAGCAACGGACAGATATTAGAATTCGAAAGACGGCCTTCTGCCCTGAGTGATGGGTGGGATGAGTTTGATGGAGTACTCGTAAAGAGAGCCACTGTGCTGAGGTCAGGCTGGAATGGGAGTGTGTGTGTGAGTCAGAGAGAGAGTGTGAGAGAGAGTAGCCTTAGGAACAAAGGTACAAATGGCAACGTGCAAGTGTGAGAATGCAACTTAATACTAAAGGGCCCTTAATGAACATGAATTTGCTTCACTCTCACTGTCTCCGAAATTGACTCTTCATGTAAAGAGTGTGTGTGAGTGTGTTTTAAGGCGGGGGTATTTGGTTCCATGTTTGTAATTTAGATGTTGTAATGTGGATGTATGTGTGAGAGTGTGTGTGTCTCGGGTGAGAGGGGAGGGGGATTATGGTCATACAGGGGATTCCTCTTTATGGCGGTGTGGTGTGGTAAGGAGGGGGGCAGGTGGTGTGGTGTGGTAAGGAGGGGGGCTGGTGGTGTGGTGTGGTGAAGAGGGGGGCTACTAGTGTGGTTGTGATTAGGATGTGGTCTGGGAGGTCAGTGGTTGTGGGGTGGTTAGAGAGGGATGAGATCACTGTCCAGTTATGCCACAAGTCTGTCTTAAGTAGCCACAGATCCACTATGGTTAGTCACACTTCAGCCACTTAATGGAAACACATGTACACCCCCCACCCAACACACACACACACACACACACACAAACACATATATACATTACACATCTGAAAATATGTGCATTTTTACTACAGTCGGACTAACTACAGACAGGAGAATATACCATTAAAAAGGTAGATCAATTTAACATTGAAATGTCGAGACATAAGGAATGATACAGCATCAATCAAATTATGGGCAAATTCTCAACATGGTTTTACAGCTTTGCACCTCTTGAGCCTGAGAGGGAGGGTGAGAAGATTATATAATGTGCACTCCTCGTGGCCCTCTGTTGTTTACGTTCTTCTGCATCACTTCATCTTGATCTATACCTCTCTCCCTTTCCTCTTCTTCTGTCTCCTCTGCTCTATCGCTCACCAGCGTCACTGATAATCCTTCAGGGCTTTTCTTTCGCCCAACGCCTCAACACAACTGCTGCCCTCTTCTCACATGCTACACAATGGCAATATCCTCAAAATCTGATCCAGTGGCATCTGTCACACAAACACACACATACAGGTAAGGGGATACACACATTCTGAAACCAAGACAAGAATTCATAGAGAGCCATAATAACCATCTCTCGCATCATAACAAACCACAAAGAGCTTAACAGCAAACTTCTCCAGCTTGCAAAAACACACACACTTCGAACTGCGAAGAGACAACCCTCGCCTGCCAGTCGACAACCACCTCAAAGTCGGGCCCTCGAGAGTAAAGTGCCTGAGTTCATAGGTCACTGAGCACTAAGCATTCGAATTTAATACAGTGTCCAAACAAACCTCCATTTCTCCTGATGCATCCCAGGGGGGAGGTTGTCTGAACTACGTTCCTTCAGGCGGTGAGTGTGTGCTTGTGTGTGTGGGTCTGTGTGTGTGTGTGTACATAACAAGAGAGATGCGAGTGGCCTGGGCATGCCTTCGGGGGAATGGAAGAGACAGGATGCTATCACAACATCTCTCCTCTCTGTTCTGATAAAAAAGGAGCTCTCTGTCAAAGTATATGGGCTCCTCACGTTTCCTCAGCTGCATCTTCGCTTGCTATCAGTGGTTTGACTTGAGCTTGGCTTGAACTCTATGGGGAAGATGGCAGTGTCCCATTTTGAAGGAATCTGAAACAAAAGTTAGTAGTTGGAAGAGAAAGCTAGGAGGGGGGGGGGGGGTTGTTGGGCTCATTGAGAGGTACCCAGTGGAACTCCTCCAGATCTCCTCTGCTACACAATCAGAGCTACTCTGCAACGTTTTGTGTGTATGTGTGTGTGTGTGTGTGTGTGTTTTAGCTGGGGCCACATCAAGGTGGCCTCAAATTCTACAGGTAATATCAGGTAGTTATCCTCTGAATTGATCTTGAACGCTGTGCAATCAGGGCAGTCTACTCAAGTAGATTTATGTCCAAGACTAAGTCAAGGCTGTCAAATACACAGAGTCACACGCACACACATAGCTCTGTAGTCCTCGTCTAAACTTCAGGAATGTAGACAGTAACCTTGAACAGCCACGAACATACCAGGTGTGGTGTAGTTACAGGTAGAATGAACACTACATGTGACTACGTCATGTACACCTTCTTAAGAGTAAGGTTATGCTTTGTAGCCCACAATTAATGTGTGAGGGAAAATATTTGTTAGTATTACAAGTAGATATCACTATATGAAAACAAAATAGCTATACTTCTAATCATTTCATTTAATTATTAAAATGTAAATTGAATTTTATTCGTTAAAGTGCTTTAAAACCAGACAAGATTTGTTAAATGGGTATCTGTTGTTTTTATTTATTTGTTTGTTTGTTTGTTTTATGTGTGTATTTTTTTTCTCATCTTCTAAGCAACAAGTAAAAACTGGTTTTATACAGACTACTTGAATCAAATGTCAGTCAGAATCAAACGCTTAAGTGTATCTTGTTGCAGTTAACGAAGAAAAAGCAGAACGTTCAAACATTTCTCCATCTTGCTTCAAAATATTTCCTATGTTGCTACAACGTGCTCTGAGACTTTGCTCTACTTATAGAAATTGCCATAATGCTTAAACACACATATATATGTGAATTGGAAGATTGGTTTGGATAAGCAAACTGTCTCGCCCAAGTTATTCGGGTTAGTGAAGTGAAGTGTAACTTGATACTGCACTCGAAAATCAAAACTCAGGTTTGGCACGGATGGTGCAATAGCACCAGGTACTTTATGAGTTTATTTTAGGTAATAGAGAGGCTTGTTTTGTTATAGACCGTTCCGCCCATTTTTACAATTTCGCCTAATTCTCAAGTCAGAGAGACTCAGCGGATCTGCAGACCTTTGACACCGTAATTGTGGGTCATCAAAGAAAGACAATCAAGTGTGTGAAGTCGTCGCTAAAATTTCCACGACTTCCAACTTAATCCCAAATCAGTCTTTCGTTATAGTGTTCAACACACCGAGCGTAGTTAGCCTTCACCAGAACCTATCACAGCAATTGCACGACCTCCAGATATATTTTAACCATTTCGCCAATACAATAACGAGTGCACGTGTTTCTATGATTATGGTGAATGTGCCGTCACATTTTTCTACATTTACAATACTCCAAAAAGGAACACAAGCATGTGCTGATGTTAAACTATGCAAGACAGAAAATATTTCATTTAAATGGCTCATTCGATGTTGATTGTTCACATACCGACATACCAAAATGGCAACATGCCTTGTTGTTTTCCTTATATATATCCATTTCAAATAGCCTAGTGTAAAATCCACAGGAAAGTCTAGGAGATATGGAATCCAACTTCTCTCGGCTGTTAATACTCTGGGAAGTTTGTGGCAAGTTTCGAGGAAAAAAAGGCCCCTTAAGCGCATGCGCCAGCGGGTAGGTTTTTCCGGCGCGCATCAGTGGCAAGATCTGCTAGTTGCGGGAGGAAGGCAAGAGGGCAGGTGATAAAGGCAAAGTTGTCTGAAGCTTTGAGGTGCGGAACACATCATTTTACCGGTGTTCAGGGGTACCTCTGATAGCGCACTTTTCCGTCTCCTACGACAACAACCAGCTTTCTTCCGCACTAGATCTGGACATAATGCCAATGCACTAACGTTAGTTTTATGGGAGTTCGTTGCTGTCATTTGTCACTTCTTCGATTTTTAAACGTGGATATTTGAAAGGAGTGGTTGTCGTCAAGGTACCACAGACTTCCACAATCTCCAAAGAACCTGAACGACCTAGGGAAAGATTGACGTCCTGCGCAGAATGGAGGGTGGAATAACTGCTTCATGTCTGGAGCGAAGATACCCGTATGGATGTTTCAGCAGGTAGAGAGAGTAACGTTATATTGATTTCAGAGTTCGAGCATCTGGATATATTTCTTCAACCATCACTGTTTTCGGTTCATTCTGCTTTGCACCGAAAATCGGAGAGTTTGTCCACTGTGTGGCAGATTTGGAGAACAGTTAAAACGTTTTGGATAGCACCGGTAAAAGTTAAGTCCTGAAGAATTCGCCAGCGATACTTAAATTTACTTGTAAATATTTGATTTCACTTTGCTTCCCCTCAGCATCACGCCCACGATTTGTGAGCGCTACTAATTATTTCGATTGCTTTTGGACATTGTAAATAGCCTCCCACTTCGCGCTCCTTGTTCAGTCCGTCTTATGTCAGCTTACCCACACCAAGAAAGGCAAGACGACGACAGACGGCTGGTAAAGTCTACCTCTTAAGGAACGGCACTTTCCGATACATTCCCTACGCTCCAGTGCACATTGGATTGCATTTTGGGGGGGAGAAAAGCCATACACATTTGGAAATCTTTAACTTTTGCTGCTCCATTGGAATTTATCGTTTGATAGCCATCTCTGAAAGAGTGGATTACCTCCCACCAGAAACACTTATTTGTTTTGGTAAGTTCTTCAACCTTGCAAGTTTGTTCATCCTCTCACTTTTTATAAAAGTAAAGTTATAATGACGTCTTTATTTAACATTTCATACATCCAACTGTTAAAGTGGGACCCTTTGAGTTTAACGAGTGAATGTAAACTTCCAAATGTGCATTATGTTTTATGATGTAAAAGAAAACAACGCTATTTTTAGTGTGTGGGGAAGCATTTTCACACCGAGGTCCATTGGGCTCTTAGAAGGAACGCACTCAAAATTGTGAAGGAATTCTTTAAAATACACTGCTGGTGTCCCCTACGCTCGTGAACCTATACAAAAAGTTGGTCTTTATTTAGCCAAATTGATTGGGGCGAGCTCCCCCTGGTGGATGTCCGTCCAAGGTTTTACCCTCGGAACACTTTTAGAACAATGAGTATTCATGTGTGCTCGCAGACGTCGAGGAATAGGGTCACCATCACATTGACTTCGAACACTGTTTTGACGTGCAGCTCGTAGTCTATGTCGGAATTCGTGGAAAAGTAAAAGGTTTTACAAAACTATTTTAGCTTTATTTGCATGCATTGTAAATGGTAGATTATAAACAATTGATTGTTTGCATCATAAAATATGTACTTTAATGATGTATGAATAATTGTGTTTAAACTTTCCCCGGGAAAATGTTATTGTGAAATGATATGTGTTGAATTTGAAACTCGGATTCTTGGCTTTTGCAAGTAGACTATGTAACAGATTTGTAGATAATATTCAAATATTGTCTATGAAGTCACAAAAAAAATTCTAATGTAAAGTTTGTTGGATTTTTGTTGGAGTCTCGGTCATATGTCGGGGAAACTAAATTTAAAGAAAATAATTTAATTGAAGCTTTAAATTGACCCTCGGCCCTAATAAAACAATGTAGACCTAAACAGTAGATCTACATACTGCGTGTCACTTATGCACTCTTTAATTGTTTTAATAAATTCAGACATTTCCTGCATTCTTATATACCTATGCAGGAACTCTCTGAACGTGATGCTCTTAAATGATTCTTGCACAGGGAGATTGAAGTGTTACCCACTTTACTCGTTGCTCTCTCATGGATGTGCACCTGAAAATTCGACCTCGACAAGTCAAGGGCCTGTGCGCGAACCTGCCATGCAACTCTCTCTCTCTCTCTCTCTCTCTCTCTCTCTCTGGGAGTTATGGGCAATGCCGAGCTCAATGATCTGTTTTATCGCTGGTTGGTGTTATGACAGGTTAACAGTTATGATCTGTCCTGTTTTAGGTCTCCAGCCCAGAGCTAGTCTACACCTTTACACGGCGCTAACACATAAACAAATGTGCATCACACATCTTTAAGTTAATTTGTTAGAGGAACTATTAAGTGGTATTTTCATATCTTAAAACCCCCATAGTCCGCAGTATCGCTGACTTTTCACAGTAAGTATGTGGGGCCAAGACATTTAGTCATTCGTCTGGCCCACCTGATAGTACTTGGGCTCCCTTGGACTATGATTTATTTAAGTGTGTTTATACCCGCTGCGATACTGTATTCCCTTTTTTCACATAAACGAACAGCAATAGTGCGGGGAATTCTCGATCCTATCAGAGGGATTAAAACGTCTAAAATAAAAACACATGTTCCCGTGTGATGCAGAAGTTGGCGGAGAATTTAATGATTATTAGGGAGGCCCTGTTTCTCCTTCGTTCGAAACTCTGGAAAATGTAAACCATGACAAATTACTCTAAATCTTTTCTCTCCAAAATCAGGAATAGATCCCAAGCACAGTCCCAAGCACAACTCACGCGCTAAGGGAAAATTGTTTAACCACTAATTTGTTACCTTTTTCTAAACCAATATAATGCTATTAGTGTCAATTAAAAACGAAATTTACAAGGTTTTGCTCAATATTGCGCGATTTTGATTGACATTGGCATGGGATTGTATAGCCCAACAACATTACCTAGGTTTTTAACGCCTAAGAAATAAAAAAAAGTCTGGCACGTCATAATATTTAGTCATTTTGTTAAATACGCATATCTTTCAAATTTAATTTTTATTTATTTTTTAATCATTAATTGTTTTGAGTGTTCTTGACACGAATGCATCTCTAAAATAGGCCTATTACCGATGAATGATGACAGGCAGATATTTTTGAAAATGTTTTCAAAATCGCAGCTGGAAAATGTAAAATATTTTTCCTTTTATGAATCACATAGCCTACAAAGCTATTTTTTGTTCGTAAAATAATTACAACCCTGCTTAAGTTTTTGCTATTTTCATAAAATATTATAGTGTCTAATTAAATGTTTTTTTTTTTATGTTTGGTGCAGTTCATGGGTTCATGCATTCATGAACTCAAAACAATGTATTCCTGCAGAATGTATTCCTGAAGAAGAACATTGTGGGCAGCATAATCACTCGGTCGGATTAACGTTAGGCTTTACCTGTTTGTGCCCGATACTGTGTAGTGACATTCACATGAGTTCTTGTAAAATATCAGTTCTTGTAATGAGCAATGCTTTGCACGAAACCATTACACATCTACTGCACTTATTCAGGACCGAGAGGAATGAATCGACCGCTCTTGGGACTGGGAAATAGAGACGGGCGAGTTGTAAGGGCCTCTTTCACCTCTGCGCGTTCATAACTTAAAAGAAATCAATTAGAAAACGAACGAACTGGCATTCTGTCTAAATATAGCTGTTATGGCAGCATACGTCTATTTCCTATATATTGTTTATGTCGATGTGCAACTTAATATTCACAGTTCTTGCAATTTTGGTAAACAGTACTTGTATTATGTTCATGGGGGGGATTGTTGTTTTCGAGGAATTGAAGGCATTTTCTTGAGGCATACTTGCTTGAACAAACCTCTTTAGCTTTTCCCCGGCTTTCAGAGAGGCAGACAAGAGCACTTTGCTATAATGCAGAATGATCCATAAGTGATTCATAAGTTTTCATTTGAAAAGCCCCTTGGTTGCAGCAGAGCTCTTGTCCCAGTAACACTAAGCGTGAGGCTAATTGAACGAGATGAAGATACAGGGCCAAAAGTCGGACCTGTGCCCTTGGTTTGTGTTCCTATTCAGCGAAGAATGCTCTTATCATTGAATTAAGTGAACACTCCACCAGGAATGTTGTGTGTAGTTGGTTTGAAGGCTCTTGTATTCTCCTGGGCAGCACGTCTATCAGTTCTGTGTGATTCACACTGAAGTCTGCTGCCAAATCATTGCTTTGCAAGCAGCGCCACTGCCCCAGGCTCTTACGGTGCACATGTGCATGCAAGTACACAAATTATACTTTAGACTCACACACACACACACACACACACACACACAGTTCAAACACCCAGAGAGCACTGAATGATGGAGATAGATCTGTGTGAGTGTGTGTGCGCATAGATTTGGGTTTGGTCTGTTGTATGTGCTGTCCATATTTCATGTGCATTGTCACATGTGCACGCACACAGGTCATTTTTATGATTGTGATTAGGTGCTAGTGACCTGGACTAGATGTTTGTATTTTGTGTGTGTGTGTGTGTGTGTGTGTGTGTGTGTTTGTGATGCATACACATACATATGCTTATGTGTGTGTGTGTGTGTGTGTGTGTGTGAGGGAGAAGCATAAGCTCATATGATCTCCCCTGCTCCTTCTTCCCCAGAGCTGATCTTCCAGAATGTTCCGGCGGCACGGAGTGGCGTGCTCGGCGCTGACGGGCTCCATGGACACAAGGCACGGTGTGGTGGCCATCACCTTCCTGGCCTTTTTCATGCAGGTGGTGGTGGAGGCCAGCTCCTGGTGGTGCGTACACACACCACACACACACACACACACACACACACACAGACTCAAACTCAAACTCTCTTGCCCTCACTCTCAAATAAGACTGTTAGCTCAGGGACTGCATTCATACGCTGTGTGTGTGTGTTTGTGTGTGTGTGTGTGTGAGAGAGAGAGAGAGTGAGAGAGAGAGGGATCCAGGCACAAGGCTTTGTTTCTCTTTGTCCCTGCTCCCTTCTTTTTCTCCCTTTTTGTACTTCCTCTATCTTCACTTTTCCTGATGCTCTGTCCTGATGGCCCTATTTTCTGATGGTTTGGACATCTATCCACCATGTAGTCTGGCCTTTGCCCCTTTGCATGTGTGTGCATGTCTCTGTGTCTTTGTGTGTGTGTGTGTGTGTGTGTGTGTGCGTGCGTGCGTGCTCTCTTGTATCCCACAAATGAAATCATGCAGGAATAATGCAACATGCTGACTTTAGCACAGCCACTCTCTCTCACATCCACAACCCCACGCACACACCCACACACACACACACACACACACCCCTGTATTTTCTTTTGCCCCACATTGCCAAACCAAAATGAGGAATATTATATAAAACATAGAATGCTGTGGTTTTCGAGAGCATTTCCAAATATGTGCAAGCACGAACTGCATAGAGTGTGAGTGTGTGTATGTGTGTGTGTGTGTGTTTCTTTGCTTTTTTTTGTGCCTGTGTTTGTGCACTCGTGGATCCTTTCCCCTTTCCATTAATAGAAAAGACAAAATAGGAGTGTGTAATGCCAAGTATTAGTCAGGCCCAAATGTACTTGTTAGAGGGAAAAAATATGTTTTTACTGATTGCTTGGTTGGTTACGCTTCACTGATATCAGCTCCGTTGCTCTTTGGGGTTGGAACTGCATACATTCAGATCCAGAGTTGTAATTTTACCAAAGGTAAAATTAATGTAATTGCATCTAACATGCAATTGCATGCAACCCTAGCACTAAATTCCCAATAAATGTACGACATTTCTCAGAGGGATGGTTGTAACAACAAGTGTACAGTCTCTTCTTTTTTTGAGGTTTTGCTTTGTAAATATCTATATATAAATGTTCATTTTTTATACATATTAGTTTACATATATTTTGATACATATAATTTTACATATATTTTAAACGTATTGTTTTTTTTTATTGCCTCGTTTATCTGTACTTCATGGTGAGTATAGCCGACCTGTTTTTTTTTGTTTTTTTTGTTTTCTTTTCTTCCTACACTTGTAATGCTTGAGGCAGCATTAAAACACCTTTAATTTGCGCAATAATGGCATTAGTGAAATTCCCTTTGTGTCACCCGCGAATACTCCTTACACGCTGGGCTGTGCACGGCTTGAGATAAGAGGCCCATTCAGGCGGCCGAGGGGACTAGGGACCGGCCACCACTCGCCCAGGCTGCCCCTCCAGGCAGGCCGGGCATCTCATCTTACAGTCAGCGTGTCCGAGACTCTCTGGGTCCCCTTCTGCACACGCACACACACACACACACACACACACACACACACACACACACAGAGAGAGAGAGAGAAAGAGAGAGACGCACAGGCTGGTCCACAGGTGCTAATGATTTACTGTGTCAGAGAGGAGAGCGGCAGGGAGTGTGTTTGTGCCCCCCCCCCCACCCCAAACACACACATACACACACACACTAAGACCAAGTACCCTTCTCACCGCTTTTCCCCAGCCCCCCTGCAAATATACACACACACATACACACACACACACACACACACACCCTTTCAGTAATTTCCACAGTGGATCAGATTTCGTAGGGGACTAATTGAACTGCTTTGGGCTGTGTGTGTGTGTGTGTGTGTGTGTGTGTGTGTCTGCTCCTGCCTGCCTGTGCGGGGCTGTTTCTCCTCACGCAGGTCCTTGGCCATGAATCCGCTGCTGATCCCCGAGGCTTACATCATCGGTGCGCAGCCCCTCTGCAGTCAGCTGGCCAGCCTGTCCAAGGGCCAGAAGAAGCTGTGCCAGCTGTACCAGGACCACATGCAGTACATCGGCGAGGGCGCCAAGACCGGCATCCGCGAGTGCCAGTTCCAGTTCCGCCACCGACGCTGGAACTGCAGCACCGTCGACAACTCGTCCGTCTTCGGACGCGTCATACACATAGGTAAGCAGCAAAGCTCTGTCGTCTGTCTGTACTGTCTGTCTGTCTGTCTCTCTTTATCTCTCTCACACACACACACCACACACACAGAGAGACTGACATGACCCAACACTGATCGGCACCTTTTATGCAGCACTCAGCTTAGCCATTAGAGTTTTTCATCCAAAAAAGAGATCTGACAAAGTCTCCCCTACTCCATTAGCTTTGAGTCGGAGCCGGCCGAGACTGTCTCTTTTTCATGTTTACAGTATGGGGTGGGCAGCTCCTTTTAGCACATTTTCTTTTCTGAGTTTCCTTTTTATTCTTATCTTTTTGTTCCTAACATCCTTGCTCCAAAATGCAACCACATGTTGGGTTCAGCTCTATATCTACTTATTGGTCATTAGTCCTATCTGTCTTCTGGCAGGAGATCCCACTCATATTTTTCAGCCCAACTCCTTCTCAGTGGGGCGGATCACAAGCCTACTGTGAGCTGACCTCACCATAAAGATCCCTCGTTAGAGAACTCCCTTGCCAATCCCTCCTGTTTCTCCTGGGTTCGAGCTGCAGCTCAGAATGCAGATACCATACAATACCATCTTTGGCTCCGGCGTGAGTGTGTGAGAGAGAGAGAGAGAGAGAGAGAGAGATAGCGTTAGCCTAGCTAAGCCGAACCGCCGATTGGGTCCTCTTGACCCGCATCATTCCCCCATCACTGCTGCTTAGGAGACCTGAGGTTTTGGCTCTGGCGTGTCGCGATTGCTGTACTGGGATCAGGCCCGACTGTGGTCAGCTGGATTTAAAGGGAGATTAATGGGAGAAAATTGCTGCGTGGCCCCGGCCAACAAATGTCCCTGCTTCATCTCTCCACTGTGTGTTATATCTGCGTGCATGTGTGTGTGTCTATGTGTGTATGACTGACTGTGTGTGTGTGTGTGTGTGACTCGTGGATGCTTGCACGGTTCCCTGGGTCGCACTGCATCCCAGAGCCCATGGAGGCACACCGTTCCTGAGGCCTAGCCTTCTTTGAAGAACAGGGCCCCGACTAACTCCTTGGCCTTCCCCTCGCTCAATGCATGGAGAAGCACATGGAACTGCTCATTTTTAGCAGCTGTGGTTAAGAAATAGTTTTATGGTGAGGTCTTGCGAATAAATCAAGTGCGGGCTCCCTCCAAATGGCTCGTGCCTGACACTGAGAATGGTGAGTAATTGCGTTTCCCCCAAATTTATGCCTGCCCTGTATTTAAAGTTAATGCAAGCACATCCAGCGAGCTCGTCCGGCCATGGGCAGGGCAGGGCAGCACAGCACACCCCGCTTTCCCAGGCTCAGCGTGGCCGAGTGCGCCTTCTTCCGTAGCCTGTAGCCTCAGCCAGCGCCACTCGGCAAGGTATGGTACCTTATAGCGGCTGAGTTTTTATGGGTGGTTTAGAGAAGGCTGGTTATGGGTGGTGTGGTGGTGTATTTTCTGTAAGCTCTGTCAAATGTTTAATGCTACCAGATTGGCTCTTGTAAAGGTGGCTTAGTGCTGGCATTTATGGCTGTTTTTTTAACATGCTGAATCCTGTACTCATTCAGCTCCTGTAAATAGCTGAAGTATTTCCCCTGAAAGTGTTTTTTTTTTTGCTTTGTGCAGGGAGCTTTTGGCTAAGAAGTAGCCTAACCCTGTTGACTGGCCTTTGGGCCATTGTCTGTATTTCTGCAAATGTGACATTAACAGCTCACATAGTTTTTTGCTTTTTTTGGTTAATTGTCGTGAGGAGACAAATACATGTTGATAAAAACATTGAGCTGAAAACTCAACTATATATATATGTGTGTGTGTTTGTTGGAAATTCTGTCTTTCCCTCCTGTTGTTTGTGATGCTGGTAATGTTGTACACAGGCTCTGCTTAAAGGTACCTACCTCTTGCTGGCTCTTACTGTGTCAGGACAGACGTTGATTTCTGCCCCCTTTCCCTTTAAGAAACTACCGTGTTTACATTTGCATTTCTCCAGGGGCATATACAGGACTGTATTGAAAAAGCCGAGCAGTTTCAGCATTGGCTAGTTGTGGATTTTTTTTGTATAATGGCTGTTCTCCATTCATTTCTTCCTGAGATGTTGGGTGCCCCATAATATCTTGGCCCCGCGCTCAACACATTTGCATGACTGCCGTGCTAATGCATCTTCATAAAGTCGGGAAGACAATTCTCCTATCAGTCTGGCGGTGCCAAAAAAGAAATGATACGTTTGCCTCAATAGTGTGAGACTCGTCCATCTCCACTTGTCCCAGTGATGGATGGGTGATATCCAGGACAGAGGCCCGGGGACCTGGCGCGCATGCCCAAGTTGGCAGGCCCTGCTGTGGGGAGGATGCTTTGGCTCCCTGGGGTGGGGGTCCTGGGGGTGGCGGAAGAAGGCAGTGTGTGTCGGCGATGGCCAAGGACAGCTTGTCTGTCGACAGCTTTGCTATTAGGCCCGTCTCCTCCGACGAATCCCAAACAGTAAAAGAAGTAATAACAATTTTCTCCTCTACCCCCCCCACCCGCTTTGGCCGAGTTCTCTGATCCAAAAAAATGAAACTTTCCCATCTGGATGAGATTCATTCACTCACTCACGCTCTCTCTTCCCCCGCACCCCCCCTCTCTCTCTTTCTCATTCAGGCATACTCCCTTATTCTGCTATATTCATTTGGACTCTGGTTTCCAGGCAGCGGCATACTAAATTTGAGAGACAGGTTTTCAGTCTGTTTATTTTGTTCCCCTCTTTGGCAGTGTTGACCTTTGTTGCTTGCTGACTGAACTAATGCTCTGCTCTACCCCCTACCACACACACGTGTACACACACACACAGATCTCCACTCCATATTTTCCCCCTATTTTGCCCCCTTCCCTGCTGGACTCCTCTCTCTGTCTTTGCAGAGTCTGGCCAGAGAGTGCACGTGTGTGTCTGTCTGTGTGTGTTTCAACTGAAGAGGATTGACCTTTAATGCAGTGAGGGATAATAGAATCATTCCTGTTTTTATTGCGTTCATCAACTTTTCAAAACCGGTAGCTGTGTTAACGGGGAAAAGAATCCAGTTCATAGAAAAAAAAGAGGGGGAAAAAGCAAGTCATGGTGGTAGGTGTGGACCTCCACCACCAGAGGGTGTGCTTCCTCCCGAGGCCCCATCCAGTGACTGCTGCCCCCGAGGCAAGGAGGAGCCGGGGCTGGTGAAGGCTGTCCAGGTGCCGTTGGTTAGCAAGCGGTGGAGCGCTAGTGCTATATAGCCAGCGGACGGGCTGGATTTATGACTCGGGGCGTCTGACCATGGGTCTCTCTCTCTCTCTCTCTCTCTCTCTCTCTCTCTCCCTCCCTCCCTTTCTCTCACTTCCCCTCTCCCTATCTCTGAACATCCATAGCTCCTGACCTGCGCCGCTCTGTTAGACTTGGCAGGGCTTTTGTGTTTTTAGAGTTCAGGTCAGCACAGCATGGAGGCAACTCAACATACATCTGTAAAAGGCAGCAAGCATTGCCAAGGTGTGCTCTCTCTCTCTCTCTCTCTCTCGTTCATTCTTTTCTTTCTTTCTCTGGTGCTTGCCCATAAACATTGCGTCCACTGTAGTCCATCTCCATGTCCATGAACATTACCCTGTAAATCATTTACACAGACACACACACACACACACACACACACACACACACACAGCTCCTTTACTTACTTCAGTTGAGGTTTCCATCTGACCTTGCTGAGGCTGATTGAGTATGAAAGCCATCTGACACTTAGCCAGGATACGCATCTGCATCTGCATCACTGCCCGCTTCCCCCTTACTGATTTGTGTGTGTGTGTGTGTGTGTGTGTGTGTGCGTGTGTGTGTGCGTTCGTTTGTTCGTTCTCATAGGTAGCCGGGAGACTGCATTCACATATGCGATCAGCGCTGCTGGGGTGGTGAACGCAGTGAGCCGCGCGTGCAGGGAGGGAGAGCTTTCCAGCTGCGGGTGCAGTCGTGCTGCGCGGCCCAAGGACCTGCCCCGCGATTGGCTGTGGGGCGGCTGCGGCGACAACCTCATATATGGCTACCGCTTCTCCAAAGAGTTTGTGGATGCCCGTGAACGTGAGAAAACCTTCGCCAAAGGATCCATCGAGAGTGCACGGCTCCTCATGAATCTGCATAACAACGAGGCCGGTCGACGGGTACGTGTACACACACACACACACACACACACACACTGCATTGTGTCTGGACACATTTAGTGTCAGTGGTGTACATGTGCATGTATTGTCTTTTCAGTCTTTCCCTTATAAATACATTTACACACACACACACACTATGATCTGGGTTGTTTTAGGAATCGTCTTGATATTGCATTGCACCATTTAGTTACACCCGACAAAGATGAGTAGTAAAAAAAAAAAAAGTATGATTAAAGTGTTCCCAAAGGACCTTGTTGAGGGCTGTGTGTGTGTGTGTGTGGGGGGGGGGGTGTTAAGCTCTGGACTAAATTATCCTTTCAAAAGACACGATTTTGAAATGACGTTTGGTGCAGGACAAGGCTTCATTATTCATGGGAAAGGGCTTCGGGCCTGTAATGCTGTGTCCAATGCATGTTTCTAATTCATCAAATTCATTTAGCTGTCAATGCCAAGCATCTCTGCCTGCCTAACTGCACTGCTGCAGTGGAGTGGTTAATGTATTCCGTGGCAGGATTGTTTATTATATTATATTTATATTTTTTTATTTATTTACCTATTTACTTATTCTTTTAATTTGTGTGTGTGTGTGTGGTTGTGTGATTGGTTCCCTAGCCAGGACCCAGTGTGTCTTGTTGCTGCTCTTTATCAGGAAACAGCCTTGTTATAAACAGACGCTGTGTGTTGGCTACACCAGCAGTCCATGCCAAAAAAAAAAAAAATCTGTATGCATGCACTGAGTGTCTCTGAAGTGGAAGGACTTCAGAGCAAAATAGAGAGAGCCTTTTATTCTGGTTTTGTGTGCAGAATGTTCCGGTGGGTATGCAGTCATAGCTGTGGCACAGCTATAGAGCCCAGTGTGCCTGACAGGCCTGTAAACGACTGCATGATGGCTTGACACGTAGCTCTCTTTGAGATGTTATCAACACTCCGAAGATCAGAGAGAGAGAGAGAGAGAGAGAGAGAAAAGAGGGATGGAGGAGAGGGAATTCAGGCCAGCCTGATCTTCACCATATCGCCTCTCATCTGGTTAACAGCTCTGTCTCGCCCCTTCTTTTTTTGAAGAGTGGGCTTTGATCTCAAGGATTGGGAAGGTTTCTGTTATATCCAATCGTTATGTCTCTCTCTCCCTTCCTCTGTCTCTCTCTGTCTGTTTTTTTTTCTTCCTGGAGTTACCTATATGATTGAATCCTCCTCAAAGAAAATGTGAAGGCATTCAAAAACTTGGCGTGTGTGTATGCGCTGTTCCACCCCTTGTTCTAAATGGACCTTTACGGATCTTACAAGTTCTCCAACACATGCCCTCCATCACAGGAGATCTCACATACAAATGCAGATTGCTTTGGCAGACTGTCTCTCTGGCCTTCCCTCTGCGTTCTTTTATGAAGGCTGTTTTTGAGACTATATGCTAATGTGTTTGTGTGCGTCAATATGGCAGCCCTTTAAGATGTCTGACACGTTAATGAACCGTGGAGCCACATGATTGTTTTTTTTTTTTTGCATTTTGCCTGATGGTGCAGTGCTTCTTCTGCAGGGAGCAGTGCACCATGATCTGTGTAAAGGTATAGTTTGGTTTTTAACACTTTAATCCCTTTCCCTAGTTCCCTAGCCGAGACAGTAGCAATCGTCAAAATTTCTGTCAACCACTTTATTGCATTTTAGACAACCTGTGAAAGGGGCTCAAAGTGTTAAAAACGGAACTGTACCTGTCCATTTTTTTACCTGCTCATCATCTCTCTCTGTCTCTCTCTCTTTCTCTTTTTTTCTTTCTCTGTCTGTTTCTCTCTGTCTGTCTGCCTGTCTGTCTGTCTCGCTCTCTCTCTATCTATCTATCTATCTCTCTGATAGGCGGTGTCGGACCTTGCGCATGTCTCGTGCAAGTGCCATGGTGTGTCGGGCTCGTGCAGCCTCAAGACCTGCTGGCTCCAACTGGCTGACTTCCGCAAGGTGGGCGACTTGCTGAAGGAGAAGTACGACAGCGCCACGGCCATGAAGCTCAACACCCGCGGCAAGCTGGTGCAGATGAACAACCGCTTCAACCAGCCTACAGGCCAGGACCTGGTCTACATTGACCCCAGTCCCGACTACTGCGTGGGCAACAAGACCACCGGCTCACTGGGCACCCAGGGGCGCCTGTGCAACAAGACATCAGAAGGTATGGACGGCTGCGCGCTCATGTGCTGCGGCCGCGGCTACGACCAGTTCAAGGCCACGCTGGTGGAGCGCTGCCACTGCAAGTTCCACTGGTGCTGCTACGTCAAGTGCAAGCGCTGCACCCGAACCGTGGACCAGTTTGTCTGCAAATAACAGTCCCCATGCAAACATACACAGGCACACACTCACTGACACACGGCGAGCAAAGATTTAACAGAGAGTGTGTGAAAAAGAGAGAGAATGAGTGAGACAATGGGGAAAGAGAAAAAGAAGAGGAGGAGGAAGAAAAACAAGAAAAGAACGTGTGGAATGGGGATAAAAAAAATAAAACATAGCGGAGAGATAAAAAATAAACTATATAAATTATATTTATAGATTTAAACAATTATACCATTTCAAAAAGACTGACAGTTTGTTTTTTTTCATTCTAAGAAATAGGTACAAGAAATTTTAAGTGTCTTCCAAAAATCTGGGAGTATCATTGAATATTTATTTTCAAGAGTTTTTTTTTTTGTTTTGTTTTATTTTGTTCTCTTCTGGCTTTCCAAAGTGGAGTAAAGCAAAAATAAAACACCAGCACACTAGTGCATATATAGAGTTAACCAGGTTAGACCAGGCTTCTAAATGTGCCTTCCAGTTATCCCTGCAACAGTGGAAGGGTTTTTTCTTGCCATGCCATGCCACAAGCCTGCATGCAGCGTGTTGAATAAGGACAGCTTGCCCCCACCCCAACACCCTTCCAACCGCCCCCCCCCCCCCCCCCCCCGCCCCCACCACCCCCCCCCCCCCCCCCCCCAGTACTCAGCAGCAGGTGGGATAAACAGCTCTGGTGCTCAGCCAGCTTCCTGCAGTTCCCTGTTGACTCCTGAGCAGTGAGGTGCATGCTGGGAGATGATCTCCCTCCCCACCGCTTCTAAGAGCAGTGCGTCTCCACCTCAAGTACCACAGTGTCTTCTGCGCTCTCTGCTGCCCTCCACTTTACGGAGTCCGGCTTTTTTGTCCCCACAATCACTGCAAATGGTGTGTGTGTGAGGGTGTGTATCTGTAGAGTAACTACACTGGACAGTAAAAATAACACATGCACACTTGCATACACTTTTATGAAATACTGTAATCCCCCTCGTTTCTGCATTACCTAACATCAGACAATCTTCTTTCAGTCGTAAGTATTCCTCTACTCACATAGATTGTAAACAAATGGACGATTGCTCTGAATTTCTAGCTTTAGGATCAAATACATTTAGTTTTAGTTTTAATATAAAGATACCAGAAAATGCCCGCAGAAAACCCTTATTTTTTAAGTACATATGCACTTTCAAAGATAAGATTTCACCCGTCCTGTACACCTTTTTCAAGTTGATCATCATATAGCATATTCTATTCTAATCTCCATATTATCCCAGATATCCGTGGAACATATATGATCCTAGTTAAATTGGTTTTAAATATATATGGGCAGTATCTTGGTTTTTGTGGGTGAACTATCCCATGTTCTGTATATACTTCGTCTAACCATGCCATCATTAAATTGTACGTACCATATTTATTTCTCTGCTTTCTTTTCCTCTGCTAATAATTACTTTAACTCCTCCCATTGTGTTTTTGTGTGTTGTTCTTATGGTGGCAGTCAGCTAGAGGGTCACATATACTCTTGCCATTCACTCTGGTGCTAAAGGGAACGTTACCATTTCACCCTGGGGATCACTTTAGTTCACACTAACTTTGACTTCATGCACAGAAAAGTCTCTCCGTTCCTACACTTGTGTTATTCCCCCCCTCTCACAGGTCATTTATGGGATCACAAGAGTGGCGTCTCACTTTTTATGGGGGAGGAGGGGAGTCATTTGGCTGTCATCATGGCAGCCAAATCTTTTGAAGTACCGATCCATTCTTGTCTCTTCAGATTTTTCCTCATGCCACATTGTTTTCCTATCGTCCTTTTTTTATCATCAATGCTAACTATTCATTATCAATCCAACCTGCATATTTATTATCCTTTATGATTTTTTCATTGAGGCTTGGAAGAATTCTTTTCTTATAGCTGTTTATTATTTTGTGTTTTGTTTGTTTTTACCCAGACATTGTGCAGTAATGCTTCAATAAATTCTACACCCTAATAAAAATAACAATCTGCTCAATATTCATCTTTTGAGAGTGGCAGAGGACCCTGGCTGTTATGATCCCGTTAATCTTGTATCGAAGTGGAATTCACCCTGCTATTAAATGTCCAGCCTTGGAAGCTTTTTTATATAAAGACTAAATATGTGTGTATATTTTACTGAATCCCAGGTAATGAATTTGACATTTTTCTATGTTTTGTACAGAAATGATTACGGTAAGATTTGTCTGTATTTTTATATCCTTTCGTGTTATTTGAGTTATGAAGTGTCTGCCAGTGACCGTCTCACAGACCGTGATTCACCAACTTTTAGTATGAACAAATCTGAATCAAACATCTTTAACAAATAAATTTATCTGGAATCTTCTATGGTGTCTGACTATCCTATGGACTCGCCCTGACATCCTTGAGGGTGTTTTTCGTTTCCAGCTGTAGGGAAACTGATTGGTCTCCGCAGCCTTAACCACTGTGCCTTGTAATATTTTATGATTCATTGCCTCGCTTTGGATTGCTTTTGAAGGGGGAGAGATTACGAGCGAAAAACTCTGATTTTCCTTTTGTAAAGACAATCTAGAGATTGTCAGACAGATTTAGAAGTGGCATTTTCATGTCTTCAATTTTATAGTTGAATTACAAATTAATCAAATTACTTGAAAGATTTTTGAGAAGAAATTATTCTATATGATTAAAATGTGCTGAAAATATATTAGTGGTTAGAAAATCCCCGGTTAGACATACTCTAAGGGTATAAAGAACACCCTAATTACTAATTATCTAGCATTATTTGGCAACAATGCCAAATAATTGACAGTCAAAACACTTTTGACTGTGTGGTTAATGCACACACACACACACACTCATACACACTCTCACTTACAAACACACACACATACCCTTATGCTGCTCTTACTTAGGATGTTCCCTCATGTCTTCTTTCATCGAGAGATCTGCCGCTCAATGCAGGCGGGCGGCATCCACTCACGCCCCGTCCTAAAGAAGGGGAACAACACTTTCATTCTTCTCCCTGTTCCCACTGTGATAGCGCATGAAGCTCAGCGGGCTGCACAGGAGCCTGAAGAGTTCAAATTAAGAACACTTTCCAAACATCAAGGAAGCCGTGAGTGGACTTTATCTCTCAGGAAAATATCTCCAGGCATACCATCTGATGACTATAATCCCTGTTTGATGTCTGTTTTCTCTCTCTCTTTCTTTCACCTCTTTCCCTCCTGCACTCTTTCTCTCCCTTTCAGCATGAAGTTAAGAAGGCAGAGGCGAAGAGGTGGCTGTGTCTTAAATGAGGTCTATTAACATAAAAAAGGAGCCATAAAACACACGAGGGATAACAAATAAATAGTTCATCATAACAGTCATTATGTTTTATGAGGATCCAATGCCGAAGACCTCATAACACACTATTTGTGGTTTTGGCGGTCAGTCTTTCTGAGTAATGATTTGAATTAGAGGTGAGAATTGCTCCCTTTTTTTCCTGTGCCGTGTTGATAAAAAGCTAGCATTAAATCACTGCTTTTAGATTAAGCCATCACAGATGGTCTGAGCCTGCAGGATTCCACTCCATAACCCCCTCACCACCCCTATTTCCATCCAATTCCTACCTCCATGCACACATGCACGGCTGTGGCTGTGGCTAAGTTTGGGCCGGTGCAGATCTGAAGGGACACAGTCGAATTTGAAAGACCTGGATGTTTACACAAGATGATTATCTTCTGGGGACAACACTGAACACTAGGAGGAGGAGGGTTCATTTTTTTTAAGAAAGAAAAAGGGAAAAAAGAAAGGAAGAAAAAGAAAACTTCCCAAAGAGCAAGAATGCTAACGCTGCGTAACTGATACATATCTCCCAGGCCGCAACGGGGAGCACAAAAGAGCATTTCACAATCAACGAATACAAAACATCCCTCGTCAAAAAGTGGAAACATATTTAAGTGTTTAAGTGACTAAGCATTTCACCAGTTGGCTTCGGGCAGCACAAAGGGCCTGGGATGGTTTTTGCGGGCGCTGCAACCCTCATGAGCTTCTCTCTCTCTCTCTCTCTCTCTCTCTCTCTCTCTCTCTTCCTTTCTATCTTTCTTTCTTTCTGTCCCGGCGAGTTTCACGGCCCAAGATTCTGCCATGCCATCTGCCGTCTGCCAGCTTCTCCTCTGACACTTATGTGAAAGAAAACATCATTTCAACATTCCAGCAGTCAAAAACAGCTTGAGTGCCCTGTCAAATAGACAAATCAATCAGTCATCGCAATACATCCAGGGCTGTTTTGCCTGCTACACTACACAAGCATAAGCTCTCTTAAAGCCTCCAATGGTATAAAGTGTGAATAAATAAACCACACATACGAGTATAAATGTTCAAGCAGGACAAAAAGTCTTCACTTGTAGAAGAAGGACTTAACTTTTTTTCCCCTTCGCACTCTCTGCAATGTGCCATTTACAGCAGAGGGTTTTTTTTTGGTACGTTTTTGAAACATTTTGAAAAAAAAAAAAAAAAATCTCAGAGACGTCTTCTTTCTGTAAAGCACCCTGAGGGGCCTGCACCTCACACAGTCTGTGAGCCTCAAAGAGGAGCACATACAGACACACACGCACACTAATCTCAGTGTTGCTGGTGTAGTCTGGAACCCCCCCCCCCCCCCCCCAAACACACACACACACACACACACACACACCTCCTTAGAAAAGAAAGAAAGAAGACGAAGAAGAAGGATAAACAGAAAGGAGGGAGGGTACCCGTGATGCTCGCAGTCTTTCATGTGGTTCCCATTTGTTGTGCGCTTGCCTCTTGGGTGTCTGATTAACATTCTTTGAGAGGTTCTTAAAGATAATTACATGAGAAGTTGTGTTTGCTCTAAAGCAAAGCAGCTGGGGAAACGCGAAGCAATCTCTCGTCGGGTCTCGAGTTAGTAATCCGTGTGACACATAGACAGGCAGACACAAACACATACACACACACAGATGGTCTGAACACACACCTCAGGCAAGAACAAGATCCTGTTGTGCAGATAGCGTAGCCATCGCAGGGGCCGTAAACCGCTGCTCTGATCCTGAGGCTGGCGTGCTGCAGAGTGCAGTGCTATGGAGCCCTCCTTCCTCTTCTCCTCCCCTCCACTCTTTCTCCTCTTCTCCTCCCCTCCACTCTTTCTCCTCTTCTCCTCTCCTCCCCTCCCCCCAAATGTTATCCATTTGCCCCTCCACCCTAGCCCACCCCCTCCAACCCCAACCCCTAACCTGGGGAGCGTGCTGAGAGCCCACTGTAGCGCCGAGGCTCCCGGCCCCAGGTACCTGTGGTTTTGAAGGCCCTGGCACGGGCTCAGGCCGCTGTTAGGCCCCTGTCACCTGGTTCATAGTGCCGGGAAAGTTAAACGGAGAGGGCAGCTGGCAGCCCGCCACCTAGGCTCCTACAGGAGGGAGGTTCCCCTTATAGATCAACCCTGAGAGAGAGAGAGAAGGAGAGAAAGAGGGAGGGAGGGGATAGAGAGGGGAAGGGGGAGAGAGAAGGAGAGAGCTAGAGTGGGAAAGGAAGGGAGAAAGTCAGAAAGAAAAAAAGGGAAAGGAAAGGAGATAGAGAGAACAAGTTGGAGAAAAAGGTAAAAAAGAAGGACTGAAGAGAAAGAAAGGGAGAGGGAGAGAGGGAGCGAGAGTGGGAGTTGATGTTGATGTTGAGAGTGGAGAGAG
>JAGFZM010003286.1:54999-57499 GCA_017657215.1 Limnothrissa miodon
CACACACACACACACACACACACACACACACACACACACACACACACACACACACAGTTTGGGACACACTTCTCGTTTACTGAGCTGCTTGGCTGAGCACTACAGACAGCAAAGGGGACAGGACAGGTTTATGGTGGATTTGAGGTTCAAGCAGCCTTGTAGTGTCCAATAAGATGGACACAGTCAGCCCAAAAATGACTTTAGCCATGACAGCTGCCGTTGTGCCAGAAGATGACTTGTTTAGAGAGTGCCGTTTGAGAGGTCTTTCACTAGAGTGCAGGATCAGCTCTTTGTTGTATGATAGTAGTTTCTGCAAAACAACAGGGGAACAACATGTGTGCATGCATGTATGTGTGAGTTACTCACCGTGTTGTCAATGTAGGCCTCTGTCCACACGGTGTCATGCTCCTGATCGATGACTTTAGGCCTACTGAGCACGTGCAGGTACTCCATCACATTCTCCTGTACGTCCGCCAGCGTCGAGATCTGGGTGAAGTACCCTACACACACACACACAATTACACTCGAAATCACCTTCCATTCATTTTAATGAGCCTTTTAATCTACTAGTCACTACTGCTACTGGCCATGGCTTCAGGCATCTGACAAGCTAACAGATGACCTGACAACCATTTAATCCATCCTCTTGGCCATAAACTCATAAGTAGAAGGCTTTTCACTAACTCAACCCACCTACCAACAGTGTTGTAACTGTACTACACTCCTTAGTCTCCTACACCTCTGTCTCAAGGCCAGTACTCACTGGACAGAGGACATCAAAGGCAGGCTATAGAATACATCTAGTTTTAGATTATCTTTAATATGCCTGTCTGATATTTTAGATACCCTGTGAATTCATCATATCTGTGATAATGATAAACATGCTGTCTTAACACTATTTCTATTTAGCCTGGTCCTCATGCATATGCATATGAGTCTGGCCAGGGGGCCAATCTCCACTACTTACAGTTCTCGCGAGATTGGGAACAAATGAAAAACAAGACTTTTGCCTGGAGGCAGACACTAGCGTGAAATCTGAATAGCATTTATTGACAAGCCAACAATATCAGTAAACGTTTCTGATGCAGGGCTAAATAATAAAAGGCTATTGCTTGGATTCACTACACTTAACAATTCAATATGGCCATATGTTTCTAAAATGGGGAAATTCAGTATACTATATTACTATACTGACTACTGATTATTATACTGATTACTATTTGATATACCTGTAACCCAAGCATTTTCAAATTTCCAAAATTCTATTTCTGCATGGAAGCTAGCCCGTAGATAGCAGAGATTTGCTTTCAAAGAAACAACAAAAGATCACTACATGTCATATTGTCCTGAGCTCTGAAATTTTGATTTAAAGAGATAACGAGCCAATGTCAGTAAACTATTTTCCAAAAATGTAATTTTGCTTTCAATGGTAAAAAAAGGCAAGTAGCTACTAATATGGATTGAAAACCTGCAGATAAAATTAGCTATTAGTCTTAGAGAAACATTCTTTTCAAATTTAAATTTGGATTTGGGAAGTGTGAAATGGGGCCCCTACCATTCTCACTAGCAATGATCTCACTTGCCCCATTTGAGGTTCATATTTATGCCATAATTCAGTAATTTACTTCAAATTCAATAAGAAAAATAAAGTTTGCTATAAATAAAGTCAGCATTTATCCACTCACTCAGAGTGTGGTGCTCAGGATGTCAGTAAACAACATTATTGCTGTACCACTATGCCTACAGAATCTCACATCCTAATTGTTAGCCTCTGAACAGAACAATCATCATCAAGACGTGCATTTAACAGTGTTAATTACTAGATAAACCTTATTAGTGGACTTGAAAGAGGAAAGAGGCCACTACAATGTATTTCTGTATGGCCTGAAATCATGAAACGTAGAGAATTGTAATAACTGCCAATTCAATATGACATGATATTACATAATCACACAATACATTATCGTAATCCTACATTATAAATGTTACGTAATGTTATAATGTTATAACTTGATATTACAGGGCTGAGGCCACCCTCTGCTAAATGTTGCCATGATGAAACATAATGTAAATGTAGTCTTTGGTATTGTAATGTATTGTAATTCAGCCGGTGTGAGACAAGGGTGCAAGGATGTTATCTATCTGCTTTTGTCATCAGCGGAGGACAAGCAAGGCGAGTGGGTGGCGGGGACGAGGGGCGACGGAGGAGTAAAAATAGATCCGAGAGATATTCCCCTGTGATCCATTTCCCAGACAAGGTCTTCCCTGTCCAAAAGCTATCCATCCGGAAAAGCAGAGAACCGGCTCCATCAGAGCGGCACATCCGAGAGGAAAATCACCGCCTCGAGAAATTGATTTTGGGGGTCGCCTTCCTCAGTGACACCTTGTGCTCGACAGCCACAGAGCATGGGCTCTCTGACACATTTGCACACTAACAGACACACACACACACACACACAAACATTTACATACTACAGGCACACATGTGTAGAGTGCAGCT
>JAGFZM010003286.1:62499-69036 GCA_017657215.1 Limnothrissa miodon
GAGTGGGTTGCGGCGGCAGGTTGCCAGATCCCAGATGCGAGCTCCGGGGACACACAGCTGCCCTTCCCACCAGCGTTGTTCCTCAAGCAAATATCCAGAGCATGAAGTGCATGTGTGTGTGTATGTGCTTGTGGCTGTGTGCATGTGTATGTCTGTGAGTGTGTTATGTTTGAGGGGTGTGTGTTTTTGTGTGTTGGTATGTGTGTGTAGGTTTATGGAAGCTCTGCGTGTGTGTGTTGGCGTGGTGTGTGTTGGCATGTGTATGCAGGTTTAAGGAAGCTGTGTTTGTGTATGTTTGTGTGCATGTCTGTTGTGTGAGTTTGTGTGTGTGTTGGTATGTTTATTCAAGCTTTGCTAGTGTGTGCATTTGTTCTTGTGTCTACATCTCCTGTTATGTGCACCCTCTTTGGCCCAGAAGGAGTGAGAGTGAGTGAGTTTGGGGCAGCAGCATCAGCAGAGGCACGCATATGTTTAGCCCTAGTGTTTTTTTTTTATTTCAATTCTTTTTTCCTTCTATAGCAGGTGGATGCTCCTCCCCCTCTTCTTTCAACATGATGGAGAGTTGTGCTTTTCCCCCACACATCCACTGTCGGCAATGTGGGCCACGCCGGCCTCTACCACTCACCCCCCCCCCCCCCACACACACACACAGCAGCAGCAGGAGTAGCAGCAACATCACCACCGAGGCACCAGCAGTTGCAGCAGCAGCAGCAGCAGCAGCTAATCTGCCTCCTCATCCATCATTTATGACGCCTGACACACATCCTCAGGGTGCCACGTCATCAAAAAGTATTGATGCGAGGAGTGCAACGTGCTAACGGTGATGCGTCTATAGCCCAAGAGGGCTGTAATAAGACATTACTGGGGTGGGGGTGGGGAGGAGGGTGTTGGGGGGGTATGAATGACTGCAGAGGCCATTAAAAACGCTGTTGTCGCAAAATGGAAATCAATGTCGTTAGCATCAATAGAAACAGAAGGCGCAAGAACACCCCTCCCATCCAATTCCAATACATGGAATTGCTAAGGCAAATACCCTCAGAAGGCATATGACTTATGAGACCATAATCCTGGCCTAGGCTAAATTACAGCAAAGGCACTTCATAAACTTCACAACGCGCACACACACAAAAACACATTACTTCACGTTGCCCACATACTGCAGGCTAGGCCCACATTAGAGCACAGCTACCTACATTCACAGGAGCTAAGAGCTCTCCCACATTACTTCCTCTTCACTGGTGACCTAGAAGCTGCACTGAGGTGGGCGCTATGCAGCGGCGGTAAGAGGCAGTCAGTAAGTGGGGGAGGGAGTAACTGTGGGCGGAGATGGGATGAGATGGGAGGCTACTCGTCTTAGCGTTAGCGTTAGCACAGCACAGTGCTTCTATGTATACTGTAGATGCAGAGCGACTGGAGGCAGTTCCACTGGCATGCCATGCTCCACACAGACAACTGCACTGTGCCCCTGGTCTCCTCAAGCGTGATGTCGACTCCCCAAACACAAGATCTTTTATTTAACATGTTTGTTTCGGGTTGTTATGAAAGACCTTGGCACAAGCGTCACTCACATTTAAGGCTAGGTCATGTGCTGCATGCTAAGCCAGAGGTGACTCAAGGTGTCAGTTTGAGTTGGAGTTTTTCTTCTGGGCAGCCAGTAGAAACTTTTGGACCCAGGTCACTTGGCACAGCTTTAGCTGAGGGCAACAGAGGCTGGGACTTTGTAAGGCAATCAAGACCCATTCACAACAGGAATAGGAACAAGAAAGTAGGCTACAATGGCCACATCAAAAGGGCCACTCCATTTCCTGTTAAGTCAAACTAGCACCTTTGTGCATTCATAATAGTTTGTTTGCTGGCCTTTTTGTTATATAATATTTGTGACAGAATGCCCCTATTTGCATTTGCCAGAAGCAATTTACAGAATAGCGTGCCACACAACAACATCCTGTTTTTCTTCCAGTTCCAGTTTGACATTTACTGTATTTTCATTTTAAAAATGTGATTTTTGTAACATTTGAAAAATAAATTATCTGTTGTATGTGTTACAACTTAGAACAGCCATGGCTTACTGGTTAGGCCTTTGGGCTTGAAACCACAGAGTTGCCAGTTTGACTCACTGTATCTCAGTGCTGCCATGCAAACTTCAGTAGAAATACAGACTTTATTCTAAGAAGAAATGCTTAGGTATCAGTCTCACTTCCACAGCAGCTAAACAACGAATCTAAATCAGTTAGAGGGGTGGCAAAGGGCAAGAAGTTTTTTTTATTCCTGGTAGTTAAAACAGATGCCCTCCATAACCTTTTTCATCCTCTGGTGATACTCATTTAATATCCCTGTTGTTTGAGGGTTTTTTTTCTTCCCTGCTGCTGGGATTTCTTATGTCCTGTTTTATTATGTTACATTAGGGAAAAATCAATAGCAATAAAAAAAATGACAACAATAAAAACTGGAGTACAAAACTGAATGTATCCCCAGCCAAAATGCCTGCGTGGTGAGAGATCCCCCTGGGGTGATACAGGTAATTACTGCACCAAGGGCCTACTGATGCCTGTGGCTCTCCTCTCCCCATGACACCCATCCACCTAACCTACACCTGTGCCAAGACCACCCACAGCACCAGCCCTGGCAGAAGTAGCTGGGGGTGACCTCCACCCCATCCCAGTCCAGCATCTTCCCTGTCCTCCTCCTCCGCCTCTTCCTCCGCCTCCTCTCCTCATCCCACCCCTTCCTTCCCTCTGCGTCTGCTCTGCTCCCCTCAGCGCTGGTCCAGATGGGCCCTCTCTGCCTCATTATCCCCAGCTGGACGGGGAACAGGGAGGTGCTGGGAGGGGCTGTGCTGGGAAGGAGGCTTGGCAAGGGTGGGTGGGGGTGCCTGGAAAGAAAGTCTGGATGCCCCAGCAGGTGGAACTTTAAAGGAATATGGAAAGCTATACTGTGGAAAGGGGGAAATGAGGTGCTGGTAAAAAAGGTGTCTGCATGTGTGTGTGTGTGTGTGAGTGTGTGTGTGTGTGTGTGTGTGTGTGTTAGATAAAACTGGGGCAGCAAATTCAGTCACTGGCACACCCTATGACCTAGGAGTCCTGAATTACTAATCGTTTAGAATAGGCGGATTTGTGTTCAGGGGACTGTGGACTGTTGCGTGGAGTGTTTTGTAACTGTATCCAAAAGGTTTGATTTGGCAGGATTATGAAGGGGAAACAAAGAAGTACAGATAGCAGTTTCCCTAAGATATTTTTAGGCAGGATGTACGAAAAAATCCCCTCTCTGCCTGCCTGTCTCTAGTGCTACTCCTCTCCTCCTCCACAGTTGTCTCTCTCTCATACTGTGGACACATTCACTATCTCTCTCTCATACACATAAAGGCAAGCCCACACACATACATACACACACACACTGACACTCACAATCACACACACACAGTTTGTAACCACAGCACATACTGTCACAGTGCTACGCACTACTGTGAAAAAGCAATCAGAATGACTGCACAATAATTAACTGCAGTAACAGCAGCTAAAATAAAGCCAAATCCCAGAAGTCCTGTGAATTAAAGAGACCATGAAAAAAAGCCGCCCCCTCTGACTCAATAGGATCTTACAGAAAGCTCCCTTTACACTGCCACACAGCCTTGTAGACAATATCTCCCATTAAAAGACTACAATTCCCAGGGGGTTGACTACCGCTGAGAACAATGTTCCTGCCTTTCACCCAGATATGAAGAATGACTAAGAAACAGAAAGACAAATGCATGCTGACACAAGCTATGTCAAATTAAGACAGAAACAGCCAGAGAGGCTAGACGTAATCTCATTCTATACTGTATGTCTGACATTATATCTGCTTCATCAAAGCGGCCAATCTGCAATTTGTCAAAACTGAGTGTATCGAGTGAGTGTATAGCGTACAGTAATTGAATACTGTAATGTATATGATCAACACTGCTGATGGGACATTATGGTACATTTTATTGTAAAACAGGCTTTCATTAGTGGCGTGGAATCCAGACACTTTGCTTTGTCAGGAAGCACATTACGCTGGAAAGAAAACACCTGGCATGAAATGCAAACAAGTGCATGGCTAGTGTGGCGTGCTGCTAGCCATTAGCCACGACCAGCCATTAGCGCTAAGCTAGCGGAGATAATGGCCCACAGGTGTTGTGGGTGCTGCCAGCTAGCGGGAGCGTGAAGAGAGGATGGGGAAGACAGGAATGACAGGGGGGAAAGTACGGTTCACCTGCGCCTGCTGTCAAAACCCAATTAACGACAGGGCTGGGGAGCTGGAGAAGTATTTTTTTCCCTTTCATGGTTTGGTAAAACGTTCCTCTTCCTTTTTTTTTTACCAGGAACACTTTGCGATTATAAAAACTGGCAATGCTAACTGCTTTACAGTACTAAGGTTAAAAAACACCTTCATGAACGCAGAAGTAAACATTCTTTTCATCTATGCAAGAAGTTAACTTTTCAAAGTTATGCACTGAGCTAGTCAAAGACAAACACTAACATGATGCAATGCATATTTTTGGAGCAAGTGTTTAGTACTGATAATTGAAAACACCCACATTGCAGAATGATTTATAATGTGTCCTTCTATTATTTATAGTTATTCATAACCCTGAATTGTTCAGCTGGAAGCCGGTCTGAAACTGGGGAGTCATTGTTTCCAGATTGTGTGTTTCTGTGTCTGTGTGCTTGTGTGTGTGTGTGTGTGTGTGTGTGTGTGTGTGTGTGTGTGTGTGTGTTTGTGTGTGTGTTTGTGTGTGTGTGAGTGAGTGTGTGTGTATGTGTGTGTGTGTGTGTGTGTGACAAAGACAGAGCACTTCCATTACCACACTGGGCTCTTCTTTAAATGGAGCAATCCAACATTGACTCTGGGCCCTGGCTCTGGAGTGACTATGTGAACTCACACGCCAAAGCACAGACCCACTTTTCAGCACTGCCTTAACTTCCTCTAGCAGCACCATTCACAAACAATGCATTCACTCTCAGATCACAACCCTACAGGGTTACTTAGTCACATGATGAATTACTCAAACCATTTACATGTAGCTGGATATCTACCAAAACATATAAGTATATTTATTTAGGTGCTAGAACTTAGTAGTTGCTTGTAAACCGAGGTTTCTGTCACTGAAAATGGAGTCTCTCGTCCGTTTGCAGATCTCTGCTTGGCTTTCTATTTGTTTTAGCATGTTTCTGAAAGCTTCCCCAGGCTTTATGAACCTACAAAAATTATTGATGGAGCAAAAGTTTAATCCAGAATAACCCAAGGAGGCGATGAGGAGGGGATTAAAAAAAACTTTTATATTAGTTGGCTAAATCATGTTAAAAAAACAGCATGTTTTGACCCTCAAAGGTCTTCATCAGGGTTTCAGTTACCAAAATTGATTTGTTTTTCATAAACACCCAGGTAAGTGTACTTTTAGTGTACTACACTACACAAGTCTAACTTGGCCACTGTTCCCAACTCAGCAGCCAGATGTCCACAAGTGAGTAGCAAAAAGGCAAAACTCATATTGTTCAACTTCTCTCCCTCTCTAGATTCCCCTATCCTGTGTCAAACCTCATTACCCGATCAGTTCCCTGTGATCCATACCAAGTGGACGGTGCCAAATCCGTATTTCTCGGTCTTAAGGACACATGCCCACTGACACTGGGCCGGACAGACCGAGTGCTGAGTCTTCAGCGAGGCCCTACAGTAAGTCCTGTCTGGTGGATAATCACCCACCAACCACTAATCATCACTGGGACCCGGCTTAATCCTTCCCTCTTCCAGGCCTGGCATGGCCAACCAGGGCTCTATTGGTTTATAGATTATGGCTGTCAGAAGGCTGACTTCAGCAAGCAGCCGGGCTGAGGAGGATGCTGAAGTTTGGGCTTTTTGGTGTCCTCTGCTCCCCGCTCCTCCCCTCTCATTTTCTCCTTTTCTCTCCTCTGCACTCCTCCCCTTCCCACACACACACACACACACACACATCTGTCCTTTGTTCGCCCTCCCTTTCCTCCATTTATTTCTTTCCTTTACTCCCCCTTTTCTCTTCATTCTTTCCTGGAGAGATGCTAGAGAGAGATGTTAGTTTACCATAGTCTGTGTGAGTGTGTGTGCAGGACAGTGATTATGGGGATGGGATACTGTGTGTGTGTGTGCCTCTGTGTGTGTGTGTGTGTGTGTGTGTGTGTGTGCGTGCAGGACAGCGATTATGGGGATGGGCTACTGTGTGCTTGTGTGTGTGTTGCTATTGTTTTGGTTCTTTGGATCTACTCCATCAGGATCCATTAGAGGCCCCATTCTAGCACTATGTGAATGGTGAGTGTGTGTGTGTGTATGAATGGTAAGTGTGTGTGTCAGCATGTGTGTATGTGTGTGTGTTTGTGTGTGTGTGTGTGTGTGTTTGTGTATGTTCATGTGTGTGTGTGTGTGTGTGTGTGTGTGTGTTTTGGGTGAGTGAACACGTCCAGGGGGAGCTGGCTTTGTGCCTTTTAAGCATTAAGTTTGTGTGAGGGCATTAGGCCTTTGGGAGCAATCCCAGTGAGCTGAGCT